>CAUHTR010008177.1:0-49043 GCA_959609185.1 Schmidtea polychroa | reverse complement strand
TATTTATTTAAAGATGGACATCCTAATAACTTGCAAACGGATTTAGGTATTATTATTATTATTATTATTATTATTATTATTATTATTATTATTATAGGTAAAGAATTCTACAACAGTAAAGTCAAGCAAATCCTCAATAAATTGAAAATAAACCATTACTCGGTACATTCTCAATACAAAGCTGCTCATGTTGAAAGATTTAACAGAACATTGAGAGATAGATTAAAGAAATTATTCGTGCATCAAGGTAATAAAAAATGGGTAAATGCTTTACCAAAAATAATAACCAGTTATAATCATTCGTCACATCGAGGACTTAATGGATTGAGACCGATTGATATCACTTCAAAAACAACCTATTCTAAAAAACCTGTAAAAATTACAAACCGAAATATAAAGTTGGTGACCATGTTAGAATTAGTAAAATTAGTGCATCACCATTTATTAAAAAATTTCGATACAAATTGGAGTGATGAAGTCTTTGTAATTTCAAAAATAAATACTAGTCAGAATCCTGTAATGTATGTCATCAGTGATTATGATAACAATATTGTACAAGGAAAATTTTATGAGCAAGAATTACAAGTTATTTCCTCCTCCAAAAGTATTTAGAATTCAAAAGATATTGAAAACTAAAAAGGTCGGGCAAGGATAAACAATACTATGTCAAATGGCATGGTTATCAAAACCCATCATGGATATCAGAAAAGGATCTAGTAAAGTGAATTTTTATACTATTTTACCAAGCAATAGTTGCCCATTAATTCATCCAGACAATCAAGCCAGTAAATTCATGGTCAATCTCCAGAATCCGATTTCTTTAAATGGGGACTGGGAAGTTGCACTGCAAGATTTTACATTCGTGTACAACACATTCCCATTTTATAGTCAATGTAAGATTGATTTCAAAAGGAATGCTATGAAAACATGTAGCGGTATCTTTATTATCAGTAATTATGATAAAACATATCATATTCCAAATCAGATATTAGATCAGCACTGCTCTATGTTTTACAAGGATGGATTAAATATCAGTTGTGATTTTAAACCATTTACAATAACATTCGAATATATTGAAGATGCCAGACGAATGGGTTGCAATAAGTTGAAAAATGAAGTTATGGAAACCGAATATTTATTACGCTTTAATCTATTTGAAGCAAACAGTGTAATGAGAGAAGAAATCAAAATATCTGTGTCGTATAATAATGAAGTTGAAGAATCATTCACCTTTGCTGACGAATTATATATTGATAAACTTGATGTGTTACTTAAATATTTAAAGTACAATTGTTCACACATATTTAAAAGTTTGGACATTGTGAAAGATCTGTTATTTACATTCAGTTTGAATGATGACATTTGCGAAGTTAGATTTGATAAAAATTTGACAAATACACTTGGATTAGAGAAGCAGCAATATCGGGAAAAATCGGCTGGTATACGTAAACCAAGAATACTTGAACATCATCAACAAATGTTCATATATACTAATATTATTGAGCCTATTATTGTTGGTGATTCCAGTGTTCCTCTTTTGAAATCGGTATGGATTGGAAAATATGAACATGATGAAGTTGTCAATATAAATATCGATAATCCCATGTATTTACCAATTTCAAGCTCATGTATAAACAATATAGAAATAAATATTCGTGACGATAGTGGAAAACTTATAAACTTCCCAAAAGACTCAAAAACTCATTTGACACTACATTTTCGTAAAGTAGATGGCTAATTCCGATATTATTAGTATGTATAGTGATAGCCAATCTGGCGGTGAATTACCATATTTTATTGGTAAACAGTACGGATCAGGTTGGTTAAAAACAATAGGGAGATTTGCACTTCCTATTCTTAAACGTATTGGTAGTTTTGGTATGAAAACTGCAAAAGATGTTATTATGAATGAACAGAAAATATTACCATCCCTAAAAACAAATGCTTTAGCTGAGTTAGGGAAGGTTCTACCTGGAGTTGCTGGTATGTTTCAAAAAGATACGCCTCCAGCCCCAGCTCCAAAACGTAAAGGACATGGAATATCACGTATAAACAAACGAATGAAAGGACATGGAACTATATTTGCAAATGATTTGTGGTAAATCCGAATTATGTATATTTGATAGACCATCGCCTCAAGCTGTAATAGAATTTGGGGCATTTGAGGAAGTTTTTCCTATGAATTCAATTACTGATAGTAGAAATGATATCGAGTTTTATATTAATGGTTCGCAAACTGAATATTTAGATTTGAACGATACTTTATTGACTGTCCAGATCAAGGTTGTAGATAAAGATAGAAAAGTTTTGGATGCCAATGCAGATGTAATACCGAACAATTTCATGTTTCATACTCTATTTAAAGATGCAGTGTTGGGATTTAATAATATCAAGATTGAGGGCGGAAATAATACATTCATTCACAAGGCTTTGATAGAAACTATTTTAAATTACAATTCTGATACTAAAAATACCTGTCTTACACCTATGGGTTATGCTGCAACAGATGATGAAAGAAAAAAGTGGGTTAAAGGCTCAAAATCATTCACTATGTGCTCATCATTACAACTCGATTTTATGGATCAACCGAAATATTTGCTACCAGGAGTTAATGTACACATTAGATTGAAAAGGTCCGATTCTGCATTATCTCTTACTAGTGCAACTGGTGCACCAATATGTCAATTAGTTGATGCAAAATTATTGGTGAGAAGAGTTCGAGTAGACCCGTCAGTATTAGCTGGTCATCAATTGGGTCTTAATTCAAAACATGCAATTTATCCATTAAAAACAAAGGAAATTGTACAATTTGCTATTGCTAAAGGTGCTTCATCATTCTATAAAGAACAAATATTTGGTGACAGAAGAATGCCTAATTTTATTCTGGTAACATTTCAAAGTGAAACGCAATATAATGGATCTTATACTGCTTCCAGCTCAATTTTCAAAAATTTTGGTGTTACTTCATTGACTTTGTCGAAAAATACTGATTATAGAGAAACATATACTCAAGATTTCGAAAGCGATAATTACTGTGCGACATATATGCAGAGTATTGTTAGAAATCTGGGTTACTTAGATAAAAACTTGAATTGTGGAATTACTCTAGAAGAATTTAAAAGCAAATATCCATTTTTTACATTTGTTTTAGCCCCTGATTTTGATTTAAATCAGAGTCAACTACCACAAAACGGGAATTTACGACTGGATATTAAGTTTGCAAAAGCTATCACTGAACCGGTACATGTTATAATATATGGAGTATTTGAAAATGAAGTTCAAATTACTGCAAATAGAACCGTGCTAGTATAAATGTATACAGAAACACAAAAAGTTGTCATGGAGTAAGTTTTTTGATACTGTTTAATTTTATTAAAGTAGTTCTGTTCAGGTTAATCGAATTGGAAAACAAATATTAGGAAATGAATTTGTAGGTGTTTTTCCTCTCGATAAAATTCCTTATTTGAGCAATAATCAAGCCATAATCGTCAATACTCATTCGTCTCATCTTGGTGGAGAACATTGGATAGCTATATATGTGAAACCTAGTAATATATTCGTATTCGATCCTATGGGTTTCTATTATCCTGCTTTGTTGATATCAAAACTTCAAACAATTGGGAAACCTATTGTATATAATAAAACTATGTTTCAAAATCCATTGACTCAAACATGTGGTCAACACTGTTTGGCATGGTTGTTGTATAAAAAATTTGATGGTTAATAAATGTATACTGTATGATTTGTTGACTATTTTAATTATTTGTTAAATATTATTTGTTAAATATTATTATTATTTGTTAAATATTATTATGTTTAATATATTATTTGTTAAATTTTATGTTTAAAAATATTATGTAATACTATTACATGTTCAGTGCATGCACAGTGCAAAGTAACAAAGCACTGAGTAATAAAGACATGTAAAGGTCATTATTTCATCATGGTTTGTATAAACAAACATGTAGTGTCTTTTCCTATCCTATCTCTATTTTCATTGGTCGGTTAATAAAACCTGTAATATCTCTCTTATATAGTCTACACTTTCATTTTTTCATCACTTTTAAAAATCATTTAACAATATTTAACAACATGAACAACAACAACAATATTCAAAGAATTGACGGAAAGATCGTTGGAGGAATTAATGGTAAATTTATTATTTTATTATTTTATTATTTTTAATATGATTATTAGGTACTAATCAACAAATTAAAATGAATATCGACGGACAAGCTGTAGACATGAATAGAATAAATGGTAATAGTTTACTCTTATTATCATTATTATTTTTATTATGCTTTTAGATGGAAATGTAATAAATACTTCTGCTGGTGCTGATGCTGGAAAATTTCTTTCGAAAGGACGAAAATGTAAGTATTTATTTATTGTAATAAGTTTTTAAGTTTCTTAAACAATAATAATAATAATAATAATAATAATATTAATATTAATAATAATAATAATTAAAAGAAGAAACTTATGAAAAGAAGATTTATTCATGAAAAGAAGATTTACTTATTTATTTATGATGATTTTGAAAGGAAGATTTATGAAAAGAAGATTTATTCATGAAAAGAAGATTTATGATAATTTTGAAAGGAAGATTTATGAAAAGATTTATTCATGAAAAGAAGATTTATTTATGATGATTTATGAAAAGAAGATTTATTAAATATGATGATTTTGAACATTATAATTAATAACTTTTATATATTATTTATGAAAATCTATTTTAGAAAATGAATTATTTATTTATGAAAATTAATTAAATTATATATTATTTTTTATAAGATACTATTTAAAAGTCAATTTTGAATAATATCTTACGAAAAATATCTTAAACTTTAGAAATGATTATTAGAAGATTTATTTATTTATGATGATTTTATAAAGAAGATTTATGAAATATAATGATTTTGAACATTATAATTAATAACTTTTATATATTATTTATGAAAATCTAGTTTAGAAAATGAATTATGAAAATGAATTATATATATTTTATAATATTTTTTATAAGATACTATTTAAAAGTCAATTTTGAATAATATCTTACGAAAAATATCTTAAACTTTAAAAATGATTATTATCTTATTATTTTTTAAACATTTTATGATAAAAATATTTTCATAGGTTTGAAATACCAAAACTTCTGTAATAGTCAATATCATAATGACTGCGATGATATAATGGAAAGATATTATAGTCATAAATATAACGGTGTCACCTACATCCTATGCCCTAAATGTGAGGTTATTGAAGTTATAACGTATAAGGAATTTTATAATAAGCATAGACTCCATCTCCAACAATTTAAACCTTCTAAGAAGTCTCTTTTCTATAGCTTATATGAATCGTTTGTTAACAATAATAATAATAATAATAATAATAATAATAATATCAACAACACTAATAATATCAACAACAACACTAATAATAATATCAACACTAATAATATCAACAACAATAATAATATCAACAATAATAATATCAATAATAATAATAATAATATCACCAACAATAATACTAACAACACCAATAATAATGATATAAACGAAATAACTAAACTAAAAGATCAAGTAAATAAATTAAATGATCAAATAAATAATCTAATTAATATGAATAAAAGAAAAAATAATGAAAAAATAAATTCAATACCAAGTAAAAAATCTAAAGTTATTGATGTAATTACAATAAGTGATGATGAAATAATCAACATAAGTGATGATGAAATTGATAATAATAATAATAGTAGTAATATTTATTATAATAATGGTAATAATAATAATTATAATCAAATAGGTTATGGTGTCGTAGATGTCACCAGTGATTTAAATAATAATCATATTATATTAAAAATGGACGTTTCGTCTTTAGATTTAAAAACGGTCTCTGTACCAGACATTTTAATAAATAAATTAAAATTATATGTAAATAAATTAAAATCATGTAAAATTCAATTTTGTCTAAAGGTGGAATTTATAAAAGATGATGAGTTACAATCTTTTGTAATCTCGAATTCCGCCCGAGTTTGGAGCGATACATTCATTGACGAAGGTATTGCTCGTTTAAATGAAAAAATAATTAAAATTAATGAGAAAGGTAGTAATTGGACTATCAATAAAATAGAATACATAAGCTTTGTTTTGACTAAATTTGCTGAAATAAGTCGGTTAAGTGGTAGAAGTTTTATTGAAACCCCAAAATCTTTAAGAAACTTAAGCTGTCTCGTTAATGTAGTTAATAATGACCACTTCTGCTTTTTGTATAGTTTCTTGTCAATTATTAAATATGATAGTATAAATAGGCAATATAGAAATCGCCCTAATTCCTACAATCTTTCTGAAATTAAATTTGATCCTAATGATATGCCGATGAAACTATCAAATATAAGTAAATTTGAACAACAAAATCCGGGTTATAGTATTAATGTTCTTACTTATAACGAAAAGGCTTTGATTGACATTTCCGATGAAGATGCAGTTATGAAACATCCCTTTATTGATATAATATATAGGAGTAAGATAGTAGGAGCCATACCTATCAATTTATTATTAATCGAAAAGAATGATAATTATCATTATCTTGGAATCACAGACCTAAATAGATTTCTTAATTGTAGGAATAGTTCAATCACTCCTGTTAGGATTTGTAGTCAGTGGTGCCCTAGATGTTTAAACGGTTTTAGAAATGATGACGCTTTTAATAGACATAAGGGTCTTTGCGATAAAAATCAGCTTGGTACTACCTTGTACACATTGCCTAAAAATAAATATTTAGAATTTACTGATTGGAGTAAAACAGTCACTCCTCCCTTTGTTATTTACGCTGACTTTGAGGCTATCTTACCTAAAGACACTCGCTACTTTCAACGTCATCTGCCTATTTCTGCCGGTATGCTTTTTATTAATAATTTCACGGGCGTAAAAATTTATAAGTCGTTCACCGGTTTAGATTGTGTCGATCAATTTCTTACTGAAATTGAAATGATAGGGAAATATATTGTAACTCCTTATTATTATAAAAATTATCAAAAGAAAATGATAATTACAGATGAGCAACAATTAATGTTTGAAAACAGCACATCATGTTATTTGTGCAATAAGCCTTTAGTTAGTCCAGTTAGGGACCATGATCATTTTACCGGTCTATATCTTGGTGCCGCTTGTACAACTTGTAATCTGTCGAGGCAAATTAGACATACCCTTCCTGTAGTATTTCATAATTTAAAGGGTTATGATCTGCATCATATCTTGAAATTTGGCCTTTCAAAATATCATTCATGGAATATTAGTTGTATTCCTTTAACCAGCGAGAAATTCCTTAGTCTTTTTGCTAGGATTGACTCATTAACTGTTAAATTTATAGACTCTTATCAATTTGTCAGCGAGTCTTTAAATAATGCTGTCAAAACTTTATCATCTTTACCCTTGACCGAATCAGAATTTCAGGGTACAATAATAACTGCAAAGGGAATTTTTCCTTATGATGCCGCAACTTCATTAGAGGTTTTGCATAACACTCATCAGCTACCTCCTATTTGGAGAGATGTGACTCCCGCTGAATATGAGACAGCTCAGCGAATTTGGGTTGAAACTTCATGTACTTCACTTTTCGATTACATGATGGTTTATTTAAAACTTGATGTTTTCCTTTTAGCCGATTTTTTCCAGCAATTTAGAGCTAAGTCCATTGCTCATAACCGACTAGAGCCATTAAATTTCTTAGGGATTCCAGGTATGTCTTGGAATTCAGCCTTATTAACTTTAAACTCTCCAATTGAGCTCCTCACCGATATGGAGATGTATAACTTTTTCGAGGGCGGTATCCGTGGCGGACTAACTTTTGTAAATAAACATTATGTAAAAACAGACCCGGATACCGCTTTGCTTTACATAGATATAAATAATTTATACGGTTGGGCTTTAAGTCAACCATTACCTTGCAGTGACTTTGAATGGGTTACTGATGATAATTTATTAAATAATATAATTGTTGAATGCACAACGGTAGATTTAGATCTGCTTGATTATGGTTATACCATAGAAGTGGATTTAGAAATACCGACGTCAATTCACGACAAACTGGACGATCTTCCCGTTGCCGCTGAAAAGATGTGTGTACCGGGTTCAAAAATAGAGAAGCTGTTGCTTACACACAGCCCCAAGAGGAACTACGTTCTTCATTGGAGGCTTCTACAAATATTTATTAAATTAGGTGTTAAAATATCAAAAACATATAGAGCAATTAAATTTAAACAAGATAAAATTTTTGAAAATTATATTAACACAAATACGGCGTTACGAGCAGCGTCGACAAATAAACTCGATAAAAATTTTTATAAATTATTAAACAACAGTCTTTACGGCAAGACTGTTGAAAATCTTAAAAAACGTATTAATTTACGTCTGTGTAATTCTTCACAGAGATTATTAACATTCTGTTCGAAACCGACTTTTCGTAAATCCACGAAAATCGATGATGACTTGATTTCGGTTTTATTGAGGAAGGACATAGTGTGTTTGAATAGACCTAGTTACATTGGTCAAACCGTACTTGATTTATCCAAACTCAGGATGTACCAGCTGCAGTATGAAGAGTTGCAAAAATATCGCGACGAATTCAACTGCGAAATTAATATCGTTGCTGGAGACACAGATTCCTTCTTCTTGGAAATTAAACATTGTAGTCTTGACATTCTTTTACCTGCGATGATTAGAGATCAATTATTAGATACTTCGAATTATGACCCAAATCATCCTTTATATAGTAGGAACCTTGATTCTGTCATTGGTAAATTCAAAGACGAGAATAAAGGGTTATTATATAAAGATTGGGTGTTCTTGAGACCTAAATGTTACAGTTTGATGGGTGATGAGGAAAGTATGAAGGCCAAGGGGATAAGTATGAAAGATACTGGACTAACACATCAGTCGTATCTAGATTGTTATTTAAATGATAAAATATACACAGTCCCTCAGTTTAGAATAACGTCAAAAAATCACCAACTTTTTAGTATTAAAAATAATAAAAGAGCCTTGACGTGTAGAGATGATAAGCGAAATTGGGTGGATAAAAATCAAAGTTTGGCATATGGCCATTATAGGGGCGGTGACACCGATATATTTATAGATTCAACGGAAGCTATCTCATCAGATGATACAAATGATTTCCATGATACAGATGATTTCCATGATCCAGCAGATGATAATTATTTTGGACATGATTATTTTCGATGATGTGTTATTTAATAAATGTATTAGTCATATTGTCTTGAATATTTTTTTAACAGTAACTTTGTGAATAATTTTTATACATTGTGTGTAATAATAATATGTTAAAGTTTTGGTAGTTACCTTTATGACCTTTACCCAGTGTGTTAATAAATTTTAGTGTATATTTAAAGTATAATTTCTTTGTTAATGTCTTGAATATTTTTAGCAGTACATTTGTGTCATTTACCTTTGTGAGCAGTACCCATAATAATAATAATAATAATAATAATAATAATAATAATAATAATAATAATAATAATAATAATAATAATAATAATAATAATAATAATAATAATAATAATGATAATAATAATAATAATAATAATAATAATAATAATAATACTAATAATATTAATAATAATAATAATAATAATAATAATAATAATAATAATAATAATAATAATAATAATAATAATAATAATAATAATGATAATAATAATAATAATAATAATACTAATAATATTAATAATAATAATAATAATAATAATAATAATAATAATAATATATGTTTTATTACATTGTTTAATAATACCCTTGCGAGTTGTTGAGCGCGACCAGTACCCTTGTGAGCAGTACCCATAGGGGGACAGAATATTTTGTCGGATAAACTCGGAGTATATAGATTAATAATATATCGATGAGAACACTAACTTGTTGCGTGTGTGGACATTAATAATATTTTTATACATTGTGTGTGTGACCATAGGGGAACAGAATATTTTGTCTGAGTATTGTGTGTAATAATTTTATTTAACCATCAAAATATATTTTTAAAATACCGCAACGTAATATATTTTTAAAATACCGCAACGTAATATATTTTTAAAATACCGCAACGTAATATAAATTTTAAAATACCGCAACGTAATATAAATTTTAAAATACCGCAACGTAATATAAATTTTAAAATACCGCAACGTAATATAAATTTTAAAATACCGCAACGTAATATAAATTTAAAAAAAAAATTTAAAAAAAAAAAAAAAAAAAAAAAAATACCCCCCCTCCCCCCCCGGGGGGGGGTAGGGGGGTATGACGTAATATGTCTTTGTGACGTCATCGATGACGTCATATGTCTTTGTTCCCGGGTCCACACAATACCCTACTATATATATATATATATATATATATATATATATATATATATATATATATATATATATATATATATATATATATATATATGTTACGGTAAATGTACAATCTTGGGAAACGTACACTTTTACCGTAAAATGTGTACATTTCCCAAAAAGTTAGGTATAAGTGAACTGAATATAATGTATATGTATGTTCTTGTTTGATATTTCCCCCCACTTAAAATTAAATTAAAATTAAATATATAAATATCCAATGTTTTAGTTAATTTATAAATAAGAGTATTTTGATATATCAATAAAGACCATATACTCCGAGTTTATCCGACAATATATTCTGTCCCCTATGGGTATTGCTAGCAAGGGTACATGTTGCGACATGTTGAATGTGACCAGTACCCTTGCTAGCAATACCCATAGGGGGACAGAATATTTTGTCGGATAAACTCGGAGTATATGGTCTTTATTGATATATCAAACAAGAACCGAAAATTCAATGTACATTTCCCTTATTTGAAATTGTAAATGTTAGTTGAATGCACATTACCCAAATGAGGAGGCTAATGTGCACATTTACCGGAAAATGTGTACATTTGCCACAATATCTACTTTCACCGTAACATATATATATATATATATATATATATATATATATATATATATATATATATATATATATATATATATATATATATATATATATATATATATATATATATATTCTTTGAAATGTGGTTTGATGTAATTTCTGAGCACCTAGTTACACAATTGTCATCTGGTTAAATTGAATTAGTTAAACAAATCAGCAAACTGAATTTGAGTGTATCTAAAACTCAAAAAGTATTTTAAGCAATGAAAAGATAAATATAAGATATTTGTCACCCAGTTAATGTATATATTTTGTATTATCTAATATCTCAATACTTTCTACACTAAATATTTTAAAAATAAAAAATTCGTTATAAAAAAGTTTGAGTTGACGATTAATTTATTTTTGAAAGTGCTAGGCAAATGGATTAATTTGTAATATGATTTTTTAATCAAATTTTTTGTAATACTTATTTGATTTATTCATATCACAGGATTCACAGTCTTTCCACAACGAACCGATCTCATTCAGCTGCCAATATTTCTAAATCTGATTCCAGCTTTGAAATATCTTCAAGGATTCCGCCGCGCTCATTGAGCAATGATCGGTTTTGTAAGATTTATTAACTTAAATTTGTTTATATCAGTGTTTACCGACCTGTTATTCGCCACTGAAACACTAATAAATATGAGGAGGGGAAAAATTAATAATGATTTTTCATTTTTTTAAAAGAATTTATTACCAAGAAATAAGCTTTCTGTTGGTTTTGTAAATAGATGTCAGTGTTAAAAATATTTATTTAAATGTACTCTGAACCCAACAGGTTCGCTTTTTTTAAAGTCGAATAAATTGTTTTAATAGAAATTGTCCTCTCGATTTTTCCTTTAATTTCAATGTTGTAAAATATAGATAGAATCTCCTAAAATAAAATTGGTTTGGGTTATTCGGATGTTATATATATATATATTAAAATTGACTATGCATTTGTAGTTATTTTGTTAAATTCGAATTTCATTTATTATTTTCTCTTCAATAATTTTTGAAAATCTCAAACCCCGTGCTACAGTTAGACAAGACAAAAAAGCAAAATTTCTTTTTAAAATACAATATTGGAATTCTTTTAAAAAATCAATAATCGCAACTTGACCTTGAAGGGGTATTGACATCTGTTGCTAACCAGTGCGCGGTAACTAATGATGGCGTGTGCGTGTGTGGTAATTGCCACAGATTTGAATCAATTTGGAGGAAAAGGTCGATGAAATCATATCTGACTATTTGTTATTCAGCTTGTCAATTTTTCTTTTTTTAAAAATATTAACTTAAATTTTAAGGAAGTAAACTTTCAAGAACATTTTGTAATAAAAATTAAAATATAAACATTACTAAAGATTTCTAAATTGCATATACGAAAGGAGTTATTAAAAAATTATAAATAAATATTTTATTATATTATTTATTAAAAAAATTATCTAGTTATAGAAGCTTTAAAAACTTGGAAATTCTTTTATTCTAATATTTTGAATTTTAAATTGTTGTGAAAAAGTTTTATTTTGATTAATTTTATTTTGAATTAATATGAAAAGAGAAAATGGATATAAAAAAGAATATCAAAAAACATTTGATAATTGAAGCAGCTTTAATCCAGGAAATTGATAAGGATTATTTCTTTAGTTGAAATTTTTTTCATTTTATTGTATACATTTTATTGTATCGCAGTACAAAGCTTATATTATTATTTAATTGTTTAATAATATTATTAATAATATTATTTAATAATATATGGTCTTAAGATTATTTTCACTTTAACTTACCTTATGCATACGTTCTTGAGCTGTTTGGTACCTTGTATAATTAAATTTTAAATTTTTTTGGAATTTTGCTTTTTTTTAAATATAAATCATAGGTGCTGCTAATTAAAGCATGGCCTCTAAGATTTAATGTACTGTTGATGAGCGTTTGAGATAAATTACTTATATTAATTTAATTCTATTTCGTTCAGACTCTCGAATGTCCGATGGAATGGAAAATTTGACATTCCAGGAAAAAGTCCAACTTTTTGAATTTGCCATTAGTCGGAGCACTCATTGAATTTATCGAATCTAATCAGGTTTCTCTAGCAATATTTCCCGGGTGATTATTTTTTCACTATTTTGGGAGTGAATTTGATGTTAGAGATTGTGTTCATCTGTCCATTATCCATAGCCACCCGCAGCGCCATCATATCAGAATTTATCAACCTCCGTTACGGCAAATTTCAATTATTCTGTAAATATCGATTTTGTCGATGGCCTTACACAGCATTCCATTAATTTTAGAGTTTTTTATGTAAATTTGTCCCGTTTTTTTATATGTCTCGTTTTAGTGTTTATAATTTGGTTTTTTAAACGATTTTTGGGTAATATTTTCAGCACGAATTGAACTGATCATAAATTTGGGAGCTGTTTTGAAAAATGCAATAATCGGATTTTAAATTTTATCAATTCACATTGATTTTGATTGTATCGATTTTTAGTTAATCAATAGTTTCAAATTGGCACATTTTTTATATTACATTAATTCTATTGGTTAGATGACTTTATTGGACGCATTTTTGGAACAGTTTTGGAAAGGAAATTTTTAATATTAATTGAAAAATAAAATTAATGTAGGTTAAAAAAGAAGTAGATAGGCAAACATTTTGAGTACAAAAGGTTTAATTTGTAAGGATTCTTTTAACTGTTGCTGAAATGGTCGGGCCATTAAAATATAATATTCACCCTGGAGCCTAAAGAGTGAAGATATTATAATCAAATTTCATTTACAAACACAATCATATTATCAAATTTAATTACATTTCCATAATCAAGGTTGGACATGTCAATATGAATTAAATCAGTGTTTCCCATGGTGGGGTATCACGACTCAGAGTTTGGACACGTCAGCAATTATCAACTATTCCACATATATCTTTTTAATACAATATGCTCATTCACGATTAAATATAACAACGCGCATACAGCAATTTCATTGACGGTTATTTTTTCATACTGACTATTAGAAGCTGCTAACACATCTTCTAAATTATTTTTTAAATCCGGTTCAAAAGTCAACGTCATAATTCCAAGTATTTATTTAATGAAATCTTGTATAATTTTCAAAGAAATTATCAGCGTTGAATAAAATATTTTCAAAACCATTTATTAAAATTTCAATATTTAGAATATATTTATTTAAAGATTATTGACTAATAAAACTTATTTCAAAATGCTATTTTAATTATCTTATCAAATCATTGAAATATTTAATTCTCAGCTGAAAACACCTCACACATGGCAATACTGATTATCGAAATTTGACAGCTACTTCAAAGGGACCGGTGGGGCATGGTATAAAGGAGGTCGGGAAACACTGTATTAAATGCTTAATATAAAATTTTGATTAAACCTTGACTATACATATTTATAATTAAAATATAAAGTTAGACACCATTCAATTAGAAATTAACTTTTGTAATTAAATAATAAGATCTAATAAAGTCAATATCACACTAATAAATGAAATGAAAGGAAATGAATTAAAGGAAATTATTAATAAGACTGATAAGGATAAATAGTTAATATGATTGTGAGGTGAAGTAGATATGCTTCTTGTAGAATTCAGAGTATTATTGAGTTTGTACAGTTTGCTAAGTTAATATTACTATTTTCTAAGAAAGAGCTTATAATTCAACTTCTCGTGTTCTCGATCTAAATAAGAAAACAAGCTCAAAATGTTTTTTTAAAAAGGCAGAACTAATTCGTTACTTAAGTTGTCTTTCAGTATCACTTCCATGCCTTACTACCAAGTTTTTCCATTTGCTAAAACAATTTTCAATTGGATTTAAAAATGGGCAATAAGGTGGTAAATATAAAACTGAAAATCGATCAAAATTAAGGTTTTGATAATGATGAATACGTTGATGAACTAATGTTGGTGAACCAATTCCAATTGATTGGCATATTTGCCTGAGTTCATTTAAACAAACCTGAAACTTTTCACCGTTTACGGCATGTGTTTTGTGATACAATAGTCCATTTCTATTCATAACTGCAACAACAGAAATATTTCTGCTTCTTGCTTGATGCACAGATATAGTAGCTCTTACACCAGCTCTTCCTCTTCGTGGTCGTGTGCAAACCTTAAATCCAACTTCATCTAAAAATAAAAAAGATTCTAACCAACGAAATTCTTTAGCATAATTGAATTGCAATTCAATTGTTCCATCTGAATTTTGTGCTGCCGGAACAGGCAAGACGTTGTTAATTGTATAATGTAATTCTCTTAAGCATCTATCAATTGTTGATTCGGAAACGGAAATTCCAAATTCGCGGATACTCTCTTTTAGCTAAATTGATAATTTTCCTTCAAGGGCTTTAGCTTATCCTTATCCAGTAGCATAAAACATTGAAACAATAGTTACTATAGTCGTCCGAGAATCCTTGCAATTGTACTGTTTCCATTCCTTTCGAGTTACACGTTTTCAAAGCTTAGGTATAACAGGTTTTCAAGTAATTCGTGGCCTGTTCTTCTGGCGTATAAGGTTCATCTAGTGATGAATCATTCTCTACTCGTTCTATAAATTTAAATGAATCCTCCATGTTAATTTAAAAGTTAATTATATTTATTTATTGACTTAATTGCTTGCAACAATGACCTAATTGCCCGAAAAGCACTATATTAATTAATTAGTATTATTAAGTAGTGTCCAGCTGTAATTATTGTTCAGAATAATAGAACTATAAATTTAAATCCCGATGGTAGAGAAACAAATTGTTTGCACTTATTAAAACAAACGTTGATACTAGTGCAATTTAATAATTTAATATTTTTACAAATAAATTTCATAAACATTTTAATTAAGATTTTCACCAAAGTAATAATATTAAGGGCTAGTACGTGGTAGTATGCTGAGTAATTTAAATATGGCCAAACTAATATTACCCCTTTAAATTTTCACCGATATCATCGACTTTTGTTTGATGACTTTTAAAGTAACGGCCTCAAACAGAAAAATAAATCTGATTAAACTTCTTTCAGAATGCTTTTACCTTTACACAATCTTCCCACATCTTTTATCTTTGAAACATCATAAGAATTTGGCTAAGTTTTTAGTTTCTTTTATGGAGCTTACTCCTAGTTATTTACTTACCAACAAGGAATTGGAAAATCATAAATAAATTTAATTATTTTTATTTGCGGTTCACTGACTGACATTTCGTCTGTTAAACTCAGGGATTTCTTTTCTAATTAAATTGATTTATTTTTTTCAATAAATCAATTAATTTTTATTTTCTAATTTAATTTTCGTAAAATATTCTGTCAAATCCATCTTATAAATTGCATGAGGCAACAGATAACCTTCATAAATTGGCATAGTGTGTGGTACACCATGTCCGGAATCTAAAACAATGTCAATAGTTCTTAAAGAATAAAGCGACAGAACAGCTTGGAAATCAAAATACATAGCAGGAGCACTGAATGTTTCAAACAGGATTTGAGTAATTTTTTTCTGTTAGCTTTTGGATTCAGTAGCGCTTTGGTAAGATGAACTGGATGTCTTTTCGCACAATTCTCAATAAAATGAATTATGCCAGATTTTTTGCATATCATTCCAGTTAGCAACTGTCAACAATGATGGTGATTAACAATGTTAATAATAATGAAATAAAAGGCAAAAATCAAATTATATATTTAATTTCTCGATCTTCATTTAATGCAAATGGCTCACTCGATTTCATCTCACCTCCAATGCCATAAATACTCTCATTTCATTGGGTCATTTGATATTGCATTTATTAACATTTCCACTAATCAAATAGTCAGAAATTCAAAAGGATAATTAATTAGAATTTATAAAATACCGCGAAAATTATTCAAAATAGCAAAATTTTTCTGGTAAAATAATCAAAATTAATTTTATTATAACTTTTTACTAGACTTATTTGAACAATTGAGAATTTATTTTATTTAGACTTCAAAAACAAATATAAAAATATAAAATGCATTTTGTATAAAATATAAAATTTTAATCTCGTTCCACCCAGATGACATCTGATGAATCTCTTCTGTGATTTCTTTTCTTTTTCCGTGAAGGCGATTTACTTCTGGATTTTTTGTGTTTTTTGCTTTTTTTCTTGGGCTTTTTCAACTTTTTACTAGACTTATTTGAGGAATTATTGAGATGCTTCGATTGGGAAATTATTTTACAAGAGTCGCTTGAGCTTTCAGAATATTCATTAACTATTTGGATGGAATTTTTTAACGGAGAATCATTGATATAGGTAATGGTTTCTGGCTGTTTTCGCTGAGATGTATTTTCATAAAGATCATGAGTCCATCTATCACCTAACCCTATCCAGTCAAATAAACTAGAAGATTTTTCTTGTTTCTTTTTCTTTTCTAATATCCTTAATTCATTTTCAATTTTATAATGTCGCCTGATTTCTCTTTCTCTTTTATCCATATGTTTGGCGATTAAAGAAGATACGTCATTTTTTTCAGAATAGGATCTCGATCGTTTTCTTTTTTTAGAGTTTGATTTTATGTAATCTTCCCAAATTTCTTTTTCTTCTATATGCTTAACATTAAATTAAATTAAAATGAAAAAAAACTTACATTATTGTGTAAAATAGCATGCTTAATTTCGTTATTTAAAATATTTTTATAACTCATTATAAATTATGAAGTTAAATTATAGTATAAAAATTTTTGACACTTTGTTACAGAAATAATATTTTTTAAATATTTGAATATTCTAAAATATTTAAACAAACTATTATTTTTCTAAAATAAAATTACAACAATTAGCTTTTATAGTTTTAATTTTAAATTTTATGATTATTAAAAAGCAACGCTACTGAAATATACATTTACGATATATGTCAAAAAGTTTTTAATTTAATTTTAATTTAATTCAATTAATTAATTTGTTTAATTTTAAGTATTTTGAATATATATAAATATTTATAGAAGTTGGAAAATATTTTAATATAAATTTTGTTTTAATTGTTCATAAGTGCTCACATTTCACACTAGTTGAAGTTCTTTTTGTTGCATAACGCTCCTCACCATACATTATGTTACAAAGGCTACACTTTCAGTTTTACTTTTTTATTTTAAATAGTAAGGTTATGATTATTAACTGACTTAATTTCTAATTTCATCATAGTAAACAATTGTTGGGTCAGAAAGTCAGTAATTAAAATGTTCAATTAAAAGTAAATATGTAATAGTAATTAAAATAGGACGTTGAAGCAGTCAACATAAGCATTTTTGGCTGAATACAGTAAGCCATATCCTTGATTAAACTAATTTTTTTTAAAAATAACACAAACACCACAAACCAATGCAAACAAACACAAACAACCCATTTTGTCAAGAAGATAACCATATACCCAATGGATTCATAAACAACCCCTTTCGGCAAGAAAACACCACATCAACGAACGCCAACACTTACCCTCATATCAACCCATTTTCCATAAATTCTATTATTAACCCAAAACAGAACATTCCAAACTGCTTCACGGACGAAAATAGAACGCCGCAAAAATGACTAGACTTCGCAAAATTAGCTTTAACACTATCAGGCGTAAAGTTGACAAAAACCTTATGTTCAAAAATAATCGCAGCCCTCCCCAGCAACAAACTCAATGAAATTGCAGACCAAGTAGATGAAATCTCAAAAAGTGAGGACCCTTATGACAAACTGTCACATACTAATATCAAAAAACAAAAGACAAATGTTGGAGTCCTGCTTAAACAACACACAATTAGGGGACAATAAACCTTCCGATTTCCTCAGACAACTAAAGCATAAACTGGAGCAATTACAACCAAATATCACCAGTTCAGGATCAATTACAACCAAATATCACCAGTTCAGGATCAAACGAACTGGTTAAAAAATTATTCCTGCGCGCTATGCCACAAGAAATACGATTAATCTTAGCCGCAAATTACAAGGTAGACATAGAAACACTAGCAGAAATAGCAGATCAAATCAACGAAGAAATTAACCCCACAATCTACAGCACCCAAAAACAGTACAAAAACCAATTATACCGCAACGAACAAACAACAAACAATAAGAACAAAAATTCCGAAATAAACGAATTCATAACCAACCTCATGAGCACACTGATCCGCAAATTCGATGAAGTAATGATGGAAAACAAACAAATTAAACGTGAACTCGCCGAAATAAAAGAAAAAACCCAAAGACAAAACTACAATCGTCCACCAAACTATTATATCAGAAATCGGTCAGATTCACGAAACCGGAAAAACAAAACCCCATACAACAACACTGACAAAATTAAAGATGAAATTTGCTACTACCACCAAAGGTTCGGGAACAAAGCATAAAAATGCAATAACTCGTGCAACTACAAAACACAGGAAAACTGATGAAGTCGCCATTAATCGCACCGACATTTGGCGACAAAAACAAAACATTCACGGTGCATTCACAAAATAGCAATTTCCTGATTGTTACAGGTTCCGTCATTTCCCTATTACCCCACAAAATTTTCAAAAACCTAAAAACAACAAACGACAAACTTAACACAGCTAACGGTACCAACATAAGTAGATTCGGATAACACACTACGACAATAACAATCAACAACAAAGAATACAGCTGGTCGTTTACTATAGCCGAGGTACAACAACCAATAATTGGTGCCGATTTCTTAACACATTATAACTTACTCGTAGACTGTAGAAACAAAGACTTAGTCGAAAACCCCATCACAAAAACGAAAACAAAACTATCAACAACCAATTACTTTCCACAAATTGACATTGGAGTAATACAAACTAACCCAACCAATAAAAAAGAAACAATCAATCACGGTCCGGAAATAACTCGGCTACTAAAAACTTCAACAAATTAACTGAACAGGTAACATTCAACGAAAATTCGAGCAACCCAACCGAACACTCAATCATGACACTCTAAAGTTAAACAACTAGACCCAAAAAAACAGAAATCACTAAAGAAATATTTAAAGAACTACTCGACAACAAAGTAGTAAGACATTCAAACTCAAAATGGTCTTCCGCACTCATGCTCAAATAAAAAGCTAATGGGGAATGGAGAGCTTGCGGCGACTACAGAATGCTAAACAAAATCACAGAAGCAGACAATTACCCCCTGCCAATAATACGAGATATTATCAACAGATTAAAAGGGGCAAAGTTCTTCTCAAAAATAGACCTCCAAAAGGCTTACCACCAAATTCCAATCAGGAAAGAAGACATTAAAAAACAGTCATCGTAACACCAATTGGTATGTTCGAATAAAACAGAATGCCTTTCGGTTTACGGAATGCAGCTGCAACATTCCAACTCTTCATGGATCAAACCCTATAAAACAACCAAAACACAATCTCATACCTAGACGACATATTGATAGCAAGCTCAAATAAAGAAACACAGCTAAACGATGTCGAGAAACAGTTTCAAAACTTCGATACTGAAAATCTAAAGATTAACATCCAGAAATGTGAATTCTTTAAAAAGGAAATTGATTTCATAGGACACACATTAAACGAAAGAGGGACAAAACCAATATAAAATAAAATAAATACAATACAACAATTCAAACTACCAAACACGATCAGAGAACTAAGACGGTTTTTGGGAATGGTAAACTTTTACCACGCATACATACCAAACTGTAGCGAAATATTAGCCCATTTAAGCGAACTAATTAAAACAAAAAGGAATATGAAAATCGACTGGACAGAAAAAACGATCAGAAATTTCGAAATAGCTTAAGACAGCTGTTGGTTACTTAGGGGTGTGTCATTTTAAATTTTAAATATGTTAGGGGTAATTTAGATATTCTCTCGACTCTTTCCTAAGCACCTCCATGACTATTGTACTTTAAACCATTTGTGTACCCATGGCGATGACCATGTTGGTACTGTACACAAAGGTGAAAAAACAATGAGCAGGTGAGCTCTATTGCTAAAACTACTCCCCATTGTATTTTCTCTTCGGGTTCTAGACGGCCGATAGAAGGACTTACGTCATTAGTCATTTTCTATTTCTACTTTCTACTTTTCTATTTTATTCAACTATGGTCCTCATTTCTGGATGTTTTCTATTGTTCCTCTTCAAAATTTTGTGCAGGGAGGCTGCCTTAGTTTTCTGTCATAAATCATTATGTGTTTTTATAATATTTGTCGATAAATGTCGTTCCCTATTTTCAGCGGTTCTTGTGAAAAATGTAACTTAATTTTTAAAAATTTAAGTAGGGGTCTGCCCTTATTCCTAAGTTAGTAAACATGTTTCAACACTTCTCACAGAAATTTGAGAAGGGATCTGCCTGTATTTCCAATCCTGAACTATCGGATATCTTAACCATTCGTGGTTTGTATAAGATTGCCTAAACCTACTTTATCTACCGACAACTGGACCTAACTATCCTATTATTACTCCTAACTGAGTTATATATATGAAAATAAAGGTGACTGGGCCATCATATACGATCTAAATCTAAACAAGGCCCTAAACTATCTCAAATTGACTTTACTCTCTCTAATCGTTATATCCTTATCTATATCCTCTAACCCGATGAACCCAACTTACGAAACATCTGTCGAACAACCGCACATGGTGCCGTCCGTCCACAAACCTCTCCCCATCTGGAGCATCGACACATAAATTCATTATAAATTCAATTCAACTACAATTATTATTAAAATTATAACCGAGTCAAAATAAATAAAATACTTATTATTAAAATATTAACGAAAAATAACTTCTATTTAAAATTTTATTAATTCATAAAATTATATAACATTACACTTAAAAACAACAGAAAAAAAATAAATAAAATACCAATATAAATGAAAAACAATTTCAATTTAAAAATTTTATTATTTCAAAAAATTAGATAACATTAAACTTAACAAAAATTACATCTAACATACAAAAAGTCAAATTTACCTTACCGCGATGGCATATACCAACAATTGAGAGCGCTTGACACGTCTGGTGAAAAGTAAATTTTTGATTGAACAAGTTTTTAAAACTGAAATTTCAATCCGTCTTTATACTGATCGAATTGTATGTCTACGCATTCTCTGCTACTATATCCAATTAGAATGCGAGACAATTCTGATTAATTTTTTGCATGCATGTATGAATGTGTGCAATTATTTATTTTTTAATTTTATTAAATTTATTTAAATTTATTTAAATTTATTTTTTAATTCTAATTTTTATTAATTTTTAAGATTCTATAAATTCTATAATAAATTCTATAATTTAAATAGTTTTTGCTAATTTTAATTTTGTTTTACAAGTTTTATAATTTAAATAAGTTTAGTTAGTTTTATTTTAGTTTCATTGATTTAAACAATTTGATTTTATAAATTTTTATAATTTATCTAATTTTACTACTTTTATTCTACTTTTTATCATTTTACCAGTTTACTAGATAATTTATTTTAAATTTTAAATTTATTTATTTAGAAATTTTTCATATTATTAATTAATTTATTACCCATTATTTTATTTATTATTATTTTATTTTTTAGTTGTTAGCTATTTCGAATGCGATGTTTCTCCTAATTGTGTAAGTGATCGTAACCTTTTTTGCGTTCCTTTATTTTATTACCCCGGTCTTATTTATCATCAATGTGTTATGTACTTTAATTTGTATTGATTGGTGTTTTAATTTAGCTTGGTGCGATTTTTATGTTATATATTTTTGATTCATTAAAACAAGCTCCCGATTCTCGGTTCTAGCCCAACACAGCTTATCCCGAGCAACCCTGCTGGGACACCCAAATCCAGAATTAGACTACAATTTAGCAATAGACTGTTCGAGTTTCGCAATGGGGGCAACGCTATATCAAGAAAACCAGTTCGGTAAACAACCTGTCGGATTCTTTTTAAAAAAACTAAAAATACACCAAACCCGGCATTCAACTTTTGACCGGGAACTCCTTGCGATACATGCTGCTATAAAAGATTTGCAACACCTACTGGAAGCCCGGAATTTTAAAATCCTTACCAACCATAAACCGTTAACAAACGTAATACAAATGAAAAATCCATCCCCAGGCAGATAAGACAATTTAATTTCATTTCACAGTTCAATTGCACGATCGACTACAACGCAGGAGCAGGAAACATTGCAGCAGATACACTATCGAGGATTGAAACAGACATAAACACACTGCAATTCAGTGAAATTATCGAAACCGAACAGATTAAAAATAAACAAGAAAAAACCCTTAACGAACTACCAACGAAACACAGCCTATAACTAAAAGAAAATAGACAAAATCTGGTATGACATCAGCAATGAAAATTCCCCAAGACTCTTGATACCAACAGAATTCAGAAACACATGTATTTCAAAAGTACATAACCTCAACCACCCAGGAAACAGAGCTACGTACGAAATAATCCATAATAAATATATATGGCAGAATATGAGAACAGAAATAAAAAACTTCGTGAAAACATGCAAAAACTGCCAGATTAACAAAGCATCAAAAAGGTTAACAACACAAAAAGTAAATTTTCCAACAACTCAACCATTCGATATGATACATATCGATATAGTAGAACCACTAGCAACCAACAACGGCTATCGATACCTGCTTACCATAATAGATAGAAAAACAAACTGATTCGAAGTCAGCCCACTCAAAGAAATAACAGCAAAAACATATGCAACAACTTAGAATTCAATTGGATAGCCTACTACGGTCAACCAAAAACCATAATCACCGATCAAGGAAGACAAACCGAATCACAGCTTTTCGAAATACTTTGCAAAAAATATAACATCAATAGAAACAGAACAACCGCCTGCAATCCCCAGGCAAACGGGAAAATCGAAAGGTTGCACAGAATAATTAAAGAAAGTATAAGAACAAAAGCTGAAGGCAGAAATTGGTTAGAACAATTACCAACAATACTACTGGGACTAAGAAACACTCCAAATTCAATAGATAGCAAAAGTCCCACATACAAAGTTTTTGGCATAGGAACAAATATACCTTCGCTAAAACTAATTGCGAAAACAACAAAAATACAATAAAACAAACAACAAACGAGATTAACAAACTTGATCCAAAAGAAAGACAAAAAACAAAACAAGTGGTAAAACAGCCTTAACCACAGACTACGTGTTAGTAAAAAAGCGATTTACAAAAGGTTTTGAATCAAAATACGAAGGGCCATACAAACTACTAGAACTAAATAAAAATGTGACCACAATACTCAAAAATAACCAAGAAATGCGAATAAATAATCACAGATTAAAACACTACCACCAAGAAAATCCATACTACTACAATACAACAAACAACAACGATCAAACAAAACAAGAACTCATTCCAATCAACAAACATGATCATTACAAGATCCCAATAAAAACTCCCCCACACTAAAGATATAGAAGAAGCTGTACAGTGACTGTTTCAAATCAAACAACATGCACAAAAACTAAAATCAAATAAAAAATGGTATCATGTACAACTTTTATGTTTTATCTATCGTTTGGTTGTAACAAACAAACCACTCTACATAACAAAATACAAACAAATGTAAATACACCTAAATCCAAAATATAAAAGTTTCTATAATCTAAAAAAATAATCGATAAAATTATACTATAGCAACACACAAACTTACCTGTGTGCAAAAATTTAATGTTCCGAAAGTTAAAAGTTTTATTATATATTTTTATTATATATTTATTGAGAAAGTGACAGAAAAATAATTTTACATACAAACACAGCACACATAATATAAAATACACGCAAATTTAATATAGCTTTTTTTAATTTAACTTTATTAGTGTATAATAAATGTCATAGAAAGATTTTCGAAAAGTGTTTTCTTTTACTATACCGCCTGCGTTTGAGTAGCATGGAGTGCATAAATCACCACAAATAACAAAATAACCATTAATCAACTAAATTATAAAAGAAGTTAAGCGTTGAGAAAACACAATATATACAATCGTCGAATTAATCATGAGTTTTTTTATTCGTTGCCATTTGTTATATTTGTACAAATTTGTGTATGACACATTTTTGTAATTTTTATCGACTCTGCACCAAGGGTGTAATTTTTAACAAAAAATTGAAATGTATTGTACCAATATGATTTTGCGATGAGTATTTGTGTAAAATTCCCTAAAATGGCAATCATTTCTCTATATTCTAAAAAGGCCACTCTCCATAACGAATTTAAAATATAAATGATAAATAAAGACAAAAACGACAATAAATACTAATATTTATTTTTAAATACATCAACGACACCTAATATTTGATAATGGAAACCTTAAATTTAATGTTCTTTCCAACTTACATAAGTCCTTCAAATCCTGTAACACATTGATTTCCCTCTTGGCACATATGTTGGATCGAGGTTTGTCTATTGGTGACGGTGCCTGACTCCGAAGGTTTATAACTGATTTTTTTGCTTTATTGTACTTCTTACAAATACCAATCAGCATTTCATTTCTGGTCTCTGAACTAAAAGAAGCTCCACTTTACGACGAATTCACACGCATCGACCATTCTTTGGTCAAGTCTTGTATCCGGGGAGAGCAAAAAAGTCAAAATTAGGTAAATGGTTAGGGAATTCCATCTTGCATTCGAGAGGTTAGGAAGTCTAACAAGTAGGTTGACGTTAGGTAAATGATCATTTTCTTTGAAGTACTTATAAACTTCAATAAGGTGGTGAAGTAATTGCATGTCATCTCTCCATCCTTTAATTTGAACACAGAGGTAAACACTGTCGTTTACAAATGTACCTTTTAATTCATTGTAAGAAGTTTGAATCTTTTTTTACAAAGAAATAATTAATATCTGGTGATCCAATCTGGTGATACAATCAAATATATCATTTAGTGCATATTTCAAGACGGTATCAAGTATGTATTGTTGGCATCCAATAAACACGAGTTCTTTTAACCCTGCAGAATTGGCAGCTCTCTGATGTTTGACAATGACACCTGTCTTCTTACCAGTGTTGACAGCAGTTGTGTCTGCTACAATCATTTTAATTGAACGCAATAGATTAAACTCATTAATAATATTTATAATTCAGTCAAAGATTGGCTCAGTTTGTCAACTTGATAAAATAAGGACAACTATACGGACTTCTCGGTCTTTATTTTTTATCAATATCACCTGATGCTCAACTCTATTCCCATCAACCTAAAAAAATGTGTATGTATTTTTGGTATATTACTGATTTATAGTCTTCAAGCTCTTTTTAATAAATTCAATGGAAAAAAGTTCTTGTAATAAATAATATCCCTTTGCCTTTATTTATATTAAATGATAAAATAATCTTAAATTTAATGATTATTGATTTAATATTTCAATAAAAGGTAATTACTAAATTTATAAATTATTATATTATTATTATTATTAATTTATATTATTATTAAAAAATTTTAGATTTCTTAAATAAAAAATAATAAAATTTAAAATATAGTAATGATTTAGAGTTGAATGAAAAAAGTCTTACAGAATTTTGGATAAGGCGACAGCGAGAACATCCGTCCATCGCAAAAGAAGCATTGCTAAATTTAATAACTTTTGCTACAACTTATATTTGCGAAACTGCTTTTTCTTCATTGCTAATAATTAAGAATAAACATAGATCGTGCCTTTCATCGACCGCTTTGGTGCTAAACCCTCGAATTAGTATTTCTGAAATTTCACCGGATATTGATTATTTATGTAAAAATATGCAATCACATCTCGCATTAAGTAATTATTTTAGTGAGAAATTATATATATTTTTTATTTTATATAATATTATTATTGTATTAATTTTGCAACTGATGTGGTTTTAAAAACTTGATTTGAAAGAATTTTATTTTTTGAAGTAATACAGATATTAAAAATATTGCTTAAAAAGTAATGATAAATGGTGTTTTATTAGTGTTATTTTTTGGGGAAGATTGAATTCTTTTTTTCAGCTTTAGGGAACCACAATATAAAAAAGTTTGAGAAGCACTGCCTTAGAATACTTTAAACATTATATCCGATTTGACTAGTACTTTTAGAATATTTAAAACACCCATGTGGTTTTACTACGCTGTTGACTTTGACGCACAAGGAGGCAATCAGTGTTTCCATATAAGATTGTTGGCCATGTAAAACTATTGTCCACCATAATCAAGATATTCAGTGATACAATACGCCTTATAAGAAGAACTATGTTTATATATATATATATATATATATATATATATATATATATATATATATATATATATATATATATATATATATATATATATATATATATATATATATATATATATTGTTAAGTTGTATGTTTAATAAGAAAATTGATGGCGTAGTATGTTTGATAAGAAAATTGATGAGCCCGAAAGAGTCTCCGTTAAAACTTGTGGCGGGACAATCGGGGTGCAGGCTGTGTTATGTGATGTAACAATAATAAATAAAAACAAAATTAATATTTAACAATATTCAATTATTATCACACGTTTAATAACAAGATAAAAATAATCGTACTTGGGTCAGCTAGTTATTCAGTTTCTCAATATAATTTCTTTAATCAGCTTCTTAATATAATTTCTTTAATCAGTTTCTTGATATAATTTCTTTAATCGTTTCTTAATATAATTTCTTTAATCGTTTCTTAATATAGTTTCTTTATTCGTTTCTTAATATAATTTCTTTAATCAGTTTCTTGATATAATTTCTTTAATCGTTTCTTAATATAATTTCTTTAATCGTTTCTTAGTATAGTTTCTTTAATCGTTTCTTAGTATAGTTTCTTTAATCGTTTCTTAATATAATTTCTTTAATCAGTTTCTTGATATAATTTCTTTAATCGTTTCTTAATATTGGTTTAGCTTTTGAACTTTCTAATAGAAGTTTTTTTAAACTCTATAATTTAATCGTTTTATTCTTTCGTTTTTTAAGTGAACACTAAAATACTAACAAAAATAGCTGTACATTACATATATATATACTGAGTACGAACTCTAGGTTTACCCTCTGAATGTATAGAACATTAAGTGCTTCAATAGCATATTAGCCTTTTACTATTATCATCTGTAATGTATCTGTAGAGGTCTATTTTCTTCTCAGAGACTTCTTTAGTGTGTCTATTGTGGATTGCTATTCATTTACTAAGTTAGAAAACTCAACTGACTGATAGTTACTAAGGAAAACTATTTATACACAAATTTAGAGGCTTATTCGCTTACTTTTCATTCTTCTATCATACTTCATATTCACTATATCAAATGATTTATTTTTCATTTTAATTGAATATTTCAGATATTTCAGGATATTCATGATTAATGCTGAATTGGGCAACCACCAGAAGAAAGAAGAAAAGATAAGTAGGGATGACACTATGGTCTTTGCATGACAATGCACATGTTCAGAAAGAAATCAGGTAGAATTGAGCAATCTAGCTTGACACATCTTTAGCACTATTCTTACAGTCTTGATCTCGCACCCAGGTCTTCGTTCAACATTTAAAGAATCATTTGAGAGGAAAATTATTCACAATGCTAGCAGAAATATATTGGGCGACATGGGTCATCCATAGAAAAGCAAAACCATTATTGGTCAAAACCATTATTAAGCAAAACCAAAGTTCTACTGTATTTTTCCCACCTTCGGCAAAAGACTTATTGAAAGCACCTCGTAATTTGTCCTCAAATTGCAAAATCAGAAAGGTATAGACAAATCAATATTAGTGAAGGTGGTGGTTGATATCCAAGGTTATTAGAGTGGCATACTGAAGGTGATGTAGTGTGATTTTAACTGATTAGATTTTGGACTAGATAAATCCCATTTTAGCAAAGTATGACATTACAAAACACAAAATTTCTTGATTAAAAAATTGCGTATCCAACGGAGATAATTTAATGACTTCCATTAAATATGAATACCAAACTTAAAACAGATATAAAAAACTATTTCAAAGGTCAGCCGTTCTAAAGGTAAACGATTAGAAATATCCCCTGTGTTCCTGTTGATTAATCTTCAAGGGAATTTTAATATATTTGAGAGATTTGCTACAATATTTCATGAAATGCATATCTTTATAATTTGTGTTGAAATTCATTAAATTCTTAGATTTGTGTTCACTAGATTGAACTTGTCCATTGAGATTCGGACCAATTTACCGACCGCTTCTCACTCTCTTTCTCAGTGAATTCCGATTGATATTATTTCTGTTCAACGAGTCAATGATTGAATCGTTAAAAGAATGTTTCATATCACACTTCATCGATTTTATCTTTTCTGTATTCACTAAAGTTTCTGCTATATGTATTGGTATCAAAATTGGTTCATTTTTGTTAAGTCCACTTTCTTTGTAATGAAAGGGGATATTTGAAATGTGTATTATTTTCCAAGATATTTTTGAATCGATATCAGAATTCAGAAGAACATCTTGATTGAAATCAACAATATTCAAAGACTGCTTTATCCATAATTCTGTATCTTACAATAAACTGTATTGGCAAATATTATAATTCCCACGACATAATTTTCGAGATTCAACAATTCACGTGATCAAACACAGTCCTACAATTCCAAAAAATATAACGAGTTACAAAATTCTGAACGAAATCACACAACGACATGATCAGAATCAAAATGTAAACGAGCACAGACTCGAGCACACACAATGTAGACCACACATGCTCAGCCAATCCCACTTGGCTCCAACACACAAACCCAAACGGCTGTAGCACCTTGATATCAATCAAAATCTTACAATTGAACAGTAACATTTATTCACATCACAATTCGATAACGATTCAATATAAGTATTTTGACCCTGAAAAAGGAAGATTGACCGCAGCTAAGGGGTAATTTTCTCAAGTTATTCAAAATTTACAAAATGGCTTGTTGTTAATTGCTTTACATGATGATGGAGTTTTTTAGGTATATATTTAGTAAACAACATCAAGAAATGCAAGGTCTTCTGAACATGTTAATCATTAATTTTATATTTTAAATGTTGCTGATTATGTAATTTTTATTTTATAGTAAATCTTTACTTATATTTTCTTGGGTTTGTAAATTTGGTGCAAAATAATTTAAAATTAATAAAATTAAAAGTAAATAGTTTTTGGATGAAAATATATCGGCAAAATGCAAATGAAAAATGGATAAGAGGCTCCCCTAGACAATGTTATTTAAAAAAACAAAACAATTAATTATTTAATTAAAATACAAGTATCAATTTAATTATTAAACAAAATTCTCTAGCTTGAATGGCATGAGGTGGGAATAAAATAATTTAAATTTTTTGGGGTCTTCAGCTTTTAGGAGCTTGGTAACTGAATTTAGAAAATTAATTATGAAGGACTAGCCCTATAGTGGTCGAATAAATTTAGCTGATAAGAAACAACTCAATAGTGTAGAAAAGAGCAACTGACAAAGTCAAAGAAAATGTATTCAGAGAAATAGTATTAAAATCAAATCAGATTCGTTAAAATGAGGTGGTTTCTTGTGGGTTACGGTTATTCAGGGGTCATACTAAGAATCAAACGTTGCATTCAGTTTTGAGGATTGAACTGTTTCGATTAGTGTAATAAAAATTAAACCTATTATGTTAGGTTTGTCATTTCAATGAGGGCACGAGAAGTGAAATTAAAATACATTTCCTACCGAAGAAACAATAATAACTCAATTATTTTATATAATTATGCTATTATTTTCATTTTCATCATCCATTGAAACTTTTTGTTTATTATTATTATTATTATTATTATTATTATTATTATTATTATTATTATTATTATTATTATTATTATTATTATTTTATTAATTGAAATTATTATTTAACAACACATCAACTTAAATAATTGTGAAAAGAAATAACAATTCTAGCAATAGAATTATTTTAAGATTTTTTTTGAAATAAATTGAAGAAAATTCTGCAAATCTAGATATTGATTGGATTCAGATGGGGTAGAGGTAATTTATCCTATGTAAATGGTGTAAGCAGTTGCAATTAATAATGAAAAAGTCTCAGGTGAAATTATGCTCTCTGCTGATGATGAATTGTTCCCGCAGAGACTCGGAGAACAATTATCAGCCAATTCAGCTCCCTGAGTGATAAAATGTGACTTATTACCTTTATTACGTGTTGTCGAGGAGCAATTACAGAAAGATGATTATTACCACATCTCCTGATTTGTGCTTTCATCTTTATTAGGTAATTGAAATAATACTTTTTCCCATTATTGTTGCTTTTTTGATATTCTGGATTGATAGGAAAAATCGATTTCATAATTCTCAGAGAGGAATTTTATCTACAATTTTTAGACAAATGCCATTGCAATTTGTTTGCTCTCAACGGCAATATTTTCATGGATATATTCTTGGAAATTCTTAAATAAAATTCAATTAATTTTAAAAATTTAATAACATATACGATGTTAAACATGTATTCAACCTTGACATCACATGTTGACATATTTATAATATTTATTACGGACATGATGTAATCATGTTGAAATATCCTCGCATATTTATTAATTAATTGTATTGGAAAAAATAAGTTGTTGATTTATACTTTATCTTCCTTAAAAAATAGTTTGTAAATAATTAATGAAAATAATTCATAATAATAATATTAATTAATATTACGTAATAATTACCATTTCTACTAAATTTCTTCTAGTTACGAAGATTTATATTGTATTATATTTAATTATGAATTTAATTACACTTTAAGTACTAAAATATTTTTTTAATAAATAGGAAAATTTGATTTACCATTAAATGAGCATTTGCGCAGGGTGGTCTCACAAGAAATTCATGTTCATTATTGTGGAAAAACTATACAAAACGAATTAATAAGTACACTTGGTGATATGACAAGAAGTCATATTTTGGATTCTGTTCGTAAATCGAAATATTTTTCGATTATTTTAGACTGCACACCTGACATAAGCCATATCGAACAGCTCTCCATAACGTTAAGATTTTATGATGTTGAGGATATGGAAATAAAAGAGCATTTTGTATCCTTTAAACCAGTTTTTGATTCTACTGGAAAAGGATTATATGATGATATTTCTGAAAGTTTAGAAGAATTCAATTTGGAATTAGCAAACTGTAGAGGCCAAGGATATGATAACGGCGCTAATATGAAAGGTAAAATTAAAGGAGTGCAAGCTAGAATTTTAAAAGAAAATCCAAGAGCGTTTTTTATGCCTTGCGGTTGTCACTCAATTAACCTACTAATTGGTGATAGTGTTTCTTCTTCAATAATGTGCATAAAGTTTTTCGGATATGTTCAAAGAATTTATACTTTGTTTGCTGCATCTGTTGGACGATGGAATATATTGAAAAAACATATTAAATCATTAAATCCTAAACCTTTAAGTGAAACGAGGTGGGAATGTAGAATCGAATGCATTAAAGCAATTATGTTTGAAATCACGGAAATTAGAAACACATTAAATGAGTTGCAAGACACAATATTAGATGCTGCAGTTGTTTCAGAAGCTAGCTCTTTATCTGAAAAATAGAAGATTTCGAGTTTTTGTTAACATTATCTGTCTGGTACGTACTTTTGTCAAAATTTAATATTGTCAGCAAATCCATGCAAAAAGCTACATTTGATATGAGTAACGCCATCGAGCTTCTTCGGAATTGTAAGATATTTCTAGAAAATTATAGAGACTCCGGTTTTTCTGATGCTTTAAAATCGGCCAAAGATCTCGCTGCGCTATTAAACGTGAACGCACAATTTAAAGCTGTAAGAATCAGAAGGCGACAAAAACAATTTAGTTATGAGTGTGACGATGAAACTCCAGATGTAAATGACCCAGAAAAATATTATAAAAATCATGTTTTTAATGTTATGCTGGATCAATCGTTGATATCTATATCAGAAAGGTTTCAGCAAATGAAAGATTTCGAAGATTCGTGGGGTTTTTTGTTCAATATTCACAATAATAAAAATCGTTGTGATTTGCTGAAGAGTTGCAAAGATTTACATCTGAAATTAACAAATGAGGCCAGTAGTGATATAAATGGAATAGAATTGTGCGAGGAAATCGAATCATTGAAGCAATTGGTACCAGATGATGTTAAAGATCCTTTAATATGTTTACAATTTATCAATGATAATAATTTGAAAAGTACAGTACCAAATCTGTGGGTGGCTTTACGAATCCTCGTAACAATTCCTGTTAGTGTTACGAGTGGTGAAAGAAGTTTTAGTAAATTAAAACTAATAAAAACGTATTTGCGATCTACTATGACGGAAGATAGGTTGAATAATTTGGCCATTATTTCAATTGAAAATAATGTTGTAGCAAACCTAAATTTGGAGGCAGCAATAGAAAAATTTGCAGACATGAAAGCCAGGAAAAAATCATTCTTATAAATTCTGTTTTTTTTATATATATGTCAATCGAAAAAAATGAAATAAAGTAATAAATGGATTGTTTTTTGTTAAACTTTTTTATTTTATCATAATTTTTGTACCTAATTTTTAAAATAGGGCACTTTTTATAATTTTCGCCTGGGGCGTATAATTATCTCAAACCGGCGCTGCAAGTACATGTTGACGGAGGTCTTTAAATGAATCCTCTTCTAACAAGCATGAAAAAGCATAATCTTAACAAGTTTTTTGTAAGCAATTTATTTATTAGAAAAAAATTAATATTTTACGAAACAGCTTAAAAGTCTTCGGCTATTGGCATATTTACATGACAAAGATTATCCCTAGATTATTCAAAGGGTATTGCTGCCGTAATAATATTAATAATAATAATAATAATAATAATAATAATAATAATAATAATAATAATAATAATAATAATAATAATAATAATAATAATAATAATAATAATAATAATAATAATAATAATAATAATAATAATAATAATTTGATATCAAAATTTATAATTTTAATTAAAATTTGAAAATTCCAGAAAAAATTGTACCAGAAAAATGATTGTAAAATTTCCCAATGATGCATAGACAACATTTGTTTGATCTATTCTCATTGGTTGAAATATTATGTAAATATTATTTATTTATTTGGCATTTTATAGAGCAATTTTATTCGAAATGAGTTGGTTCTCATGTCGGTTAAACTAATGCGAGTTATTTATTATGTTGGGATACTTGGAATATGTTTTAATAAAACATTTACAAGCGAGCCTTAATCAGAATTGAATTAAGGCACGCGGTAAGTGGGTTGTTGAAATTCCTATCATCTTTTTTTACATTTTTTACATTTGGCTATTTAAGTACACAGAGTAAGTAAATTGAATTTTATAAAATTTATGGTCACATTATAATTAACTTTTTATAATTTTTTTAATTACACAAATAAACATGATGTAACTTATAACTTTTATAATTATTATCATTATTATTGTTATTATTATTATTATTATTATAATTATTATTATTATTATTATTATTATTATTATTATTATTATTATTATTATTATTATTATTATTATTATTATTATTATTTGAAAACGCCAATGGAACATCACTTATACTATATATTTCGAAATATTCATTGCCATCATCAGGTAGAAAGGAAAATAATCATATAGATTTTAAATTTGTTATTCAAATTAAATTTAGAAAAAGTTTTTACATTATTAAAAAATATCATTTATATCCATGTACAATTTCGAATACGACAATACTGAAACACAAACACAACATTCTTTGCATGAATACTGCTTTTTAATTCCTTATTGAGCTCACTGATATTAATTAATTCCATCAGCCATTAGTGATCAAGAACTTGAGAACAGAGATGGCGGGTAGTCATTACTATGTATGTGATATTATACACATGACATTTTTATTCAAAACGAAGATCTGAATACGATTTAAATAAGATCTTAAATCCACCAATAAACACAATAACAATATTATAATATAAAATACACGCTTGCAAACAAGCCTCATTATTTACATCATTCAAAGATAAACAAATTATTGATAGTTTTTTATTCATAGAATACATTCTTTTCTTCCTTGATTTCAAGATCCGTCTTTTATATTGTTATGTAAATATTTTATTAAAGTCTGTTTTCTCTGACTCCTTGTGTCCTTTTCCAAAAAATGAACTAAAACCCAATACAGGACAACTTTATTCAAATTTTACCACAATTACAATTATTATGCTTCCGTTTTATTTTGCGCCTTTAAAAATTACTCCAACAAGATATTGGAAAAGCGGAAGTATTATTTTTAAATAGATTATAACATAAACGAAAACATGAAACTAAAATAAATATTTGAAAACTTCAATCGAAAATTACTTAAACTATTATTTAGTCTTTTTCGTTTCTACCTGACGATGACAATGAATCTATCGAAATATATAGATTAAATGATATTCGATTGACATTTCTAAATATTTATATAAGCGCCATATTTAGCTTATGTTATAAATTATATATTATTATTGCTATTATTATTATTATTATTATTATTATTATTATTATTATTATTATTATTATTATTATTATTATTATTATTATTATTATTATTATTATTATTATTATTATTATTATTATTATTATTATTATTATTATTATTATTATCATTATCATTATTATTATTGTATTTTTTATTGTTGTTATTTTTGTTGCTATTTCTTTTGGAAAATTATGTTTTAATTATGATATTAAAGTGAAAATTGTATATTAATTCTATTTATATACTTAAATTTTTATAAGAATTGATGTTTCGATAAACTTTTCAATTAATTTAGAAATTTTTTTACTGATAACCAAACCTTGTTGCTTTATCGGATATTATTTGCCCGAAGGGAAATTCATAACCTCAGGGTTTCACATTTTCATTTTCTCCTGATTTCAACAGTGATATAGTGTTACAAAACTAATTTTTATCCCTTGTTATGACATGATTTTTTTCACTAATTGTAAATGTGTTAAATAATTTCAATTTTTTTTCATAATGTTCTATTTCATTAAACAAAAGACCAATTTAATGAAAATAATTATCAAACTAATTATGAGGTTGTTGGATTTTTGTAATAAAATTCCACAGTGATTCGCTTCGTCTGTAGACAATAATTTCAAAATTTCCGATGAAGAAATTATTTTCATTGAAAAATATTTAATAAAATTAATAATAATATTCTATCTTCATAATTGTAACTTAAAATTTCAGGTTTAATATAATTTTAGTTTCAAATATTTCATTTGGATAAATATTTATTGAACAAATTGCATATTATTTTTTCATATACGTACCCATTCATATACGTACAAACTCCTACCTCATAAAACCTCATAATAAAAACGACTATTATCAAATTAAAATATTATATATCATATATAATATTTTAATTTGACCATTTATATTTTTTTCTAAACGCGTACATTATAAAAATGAACTTTAATTTTTACCAAATAAACAAAAAAAGTTATTTTATTTCAATAAAATACTGATTCAAATCACATTTCAAGTACATATAATATTTTATATTATTTATTTTTTTTTTTGTATTTTTCAACGGGATGAATTTTTTTCAAGATTGTTTCATCTTTTTCTAATATATCGGTAAATTCAGTACAGTTTACATTTCGTAAATTAAATTTGACTTTTAATATTGCAGACAATGCATTCACAGATAATCGCGATTTATCGTCAGTCCAAATGTCATTGGCAATTGAAAACCCTCTCCACTGAACTATTTGTACCTGGCAAACAAAAAGCTGCTTCAACCATTTTTAAAATATTTAGGAATGGAATATGGTATTTGGTAAAGTGAGAAAAAATTTCAACCCAACGTTTGTCTGGTTCGATTGCTTTGAAGTGCCATTCTACAAACTTTTCTTCTGTACAAATTGTACTACAATACAAATTCACTCTATGAACTTCATCAAATAATTCATTGTCGCCGATTTTAAATTGAACTAAATTTTTCAAATAAGAAATTGTGACAGTAACTTGTTCCCATTTTACATTTTCATGAAGTAATGACCATGCGAATATATACACTTTAAAATGTTGAGTCCATTCTTCTAAGAATTCCGAACAAATACGATAAAAACTATCAACTTCCTTCATAAACCTTTTCTTAATATCATTATTTGACTTTTCAGCGTTTTTTAATAGTTGGGTAACCATAAAAGGAAGAAACTGTTTGTCTTTTCTGGTTTCAATTTGTTCTTTTAAATCTTTTAAAATTATAGCAACTTCAGCAGCAGAAATATCGTCCTTTTCAATTTTTTTAACAGTGTTGTGAAAAACTGTAGCTTGACTGTGGATAAATAACAATAACATTTCACTAATTTCATCATTGAAAAACAAATTTAAGACTTTGGACATTTGTCAATGCTGAGAAAGTATGATTTTAATGGCTGATACAATTTCAAAACTCTTTCAATTGCTGGAAGTAAAGCTAACCAACGTACTTTTGAAAATCCTAATAGTTTTCGATATTCAACGCCAGCTTCTTCACAGAAATTTTCTAATGAAGCCACTCTTACAGTAAAACGATGAAAAAACAGATAAATTTGAGGAATGATGATTTCGACATCAATTGACAACCTTGATGAGGCAGTATTAATTGCATTAGATAAAATGTGTGCGTTGCAGCCGACTCCAATAATGTTTCGCTGAAATTTATTAATTAATTTTTTGTGGACATTGTTTATTCCTTCGTCGCTTCAATCCACCGAAATTTCAGTTTGTGTTGTCTGCAGAAAAAGCCAATATTTTGTTAGACATTTTTTTATCATTAACACATTTAAAAATGTGTTCGGACAAATACTCTGACGTTGCACTTGTAATTGATTCCATATTTAATAATTGAACTTTGACTCCCTCTTTGATATCAAAATATCTAACCAGAATTGGGTACAATTTGATTTCATGATGATTTGATGCATCGGAAAGCAAGGTAACATATGAGGCTTTTGACAGATCATTTTCCAAATTATCATCGCAGTAGTTTTATAAAACATTAATAACAATTGCTTCACATATTTAGTTCTAGCACAACTAAATGTTTGGCTATAAAACATTTTGACTAATTTTGAGGTGCAATTAGTACTGATATAATATATTTAATAAACAAATTACAAAAATTAAATTTAAATAATCAATTAATTTTCAATTTAGACTATTTTGAATAAATATATTTAAAAATTTCTAAAATATTTTATTATAATTTTATTTTAATGTAATTTTAACAAACAATCTATAGGTTAAAAAATTTTTTAAAACAGAAATTCAAAATTATTTAACTTAATAATTTAATACATTTAAAAACTACACATCTTCGCATATTCAACAATTTACCACCCAAGTCACATGTGTTCACATCATTTTAATATTTTTCGGGGGAAACAGATATGAACAAATATATAATTGATCGGGCATCCCTAGACAAATTTACTTAAAAAATACAAACTAATTAATGATTCAATTAATTACGGAAAGCAAATTAATTTATTTAAAAACAAAATCATAGAACTTGAAAGGCGAAATATCAGCCTGTCAAGCTACAACCAAAATAATTAAATTTAGAATAATTTTTCCTCTCGTCCTATGCAATTAATTTAATTTGAAATCAACTAACGGAGGAGACTAATAACTAAAAAGTTACCCGAATCACCATAATGACTGAAGAAAAAAATTGAATGAAAATTAAACAGGAAGTGAAAGAGTTTTGAAAGAGTCTAGGGAAATTTCAAGTAAAGGTTAATTAGATTCGTTGTTCTGCTTGAGGGGGTTTCCTCTAGGGCCACCTGGCATTACTATCGGTGCAAATTTGAACGATTGTGATTTGTGATAATAATAAAAAGTTGTTGTGTTTAGTTCTTATTCTAAAACAAAACACGTGGAATTAGAATAATAACTCTTACCTTCCGAACAATAATTACAACTCAACAGTATTATTTATTAATACAGATATAAATCTATAACAAGTATTTCCAAACTTTATCGAAGGCGGGCCATATTTTTATTAATAAACACCTCGCGGGCCAAATGGTGAATATATTTAACGAAAATGTGAAATAACAACACACGTTGTAATTGAATAAATATTGCTATATACATATATTGAAGGTTTACAATAAATATAATAATCTTATAATGTAAACAAATCTTTCTTTAATTTTTTTAAAATTAACTAACTAAAATAATAATTATAATACAATATACAATATTTATAAGTAAAAAAATAAAAAAAACAAGTAAAAATGAACATGTTTTTAATTTTTAATGGGACAAGATTCTTGGTGAATTGATTTAAAAATGCTGATTTCTTGGTTGCAGCATAAATTAAATGTTAAACAAATAAATGATAAGATAAGCTTTTGCTGCGAATATATATTAACTGAGAAATTTTTCGATTGTAAGATTATTCTTTTCAATCTTTTAGGCTTATTTTGTCAAATACTTGTTTAAAGAAATTACTCATAGTATTCTTATATTGTGTTTATTCGACTTAACAGCTGAATTTCGAAAGCTGTTTGGTGGTAAATATAATATGTAAATATTAAAATAACTAACTTAAATAGGATAAAATCTGATAAATTTTCTTTTGCTCAGATAAAAATATTTAATTGGATTTATTAAATAAAGGTTGACTATGAATCAGTAAATATATCAAAAAAACACCGATATATTTATTGATTCATAATCAAGCTTTTTTAATAAATACAATGTCAATTGAAAAGAAATCAAGTGTTGAAAATTGAAGAAATATTTAATGTTTATAATTTTTATAAAATAACTTTGATTTTACAACATTAATATTTGCAATTTACCTGAGGCTTTCGCTACTCATTTCATTAAGAAGGCTATTTTTTCATTAACTATATTTTCAAATCATAATTATTGTATTGTCCTTTCAGTGTTTCTCTACTTGTCCTACCCTTATTTTCTTCTATATAGGTCTTATTTGGAGAAGCTCTACGGAAAAATCATGTTTCGTAACAGATATCAATATTTTGAGGTGCGTATTTATTCAATATTTCAAAAGTATTTAAAATTGTAAATTTTAGATTCATCTAATAAACCTTCGTCTCCAACAACAGCTTAACTGGTGATATTATTCCATTTTTTTAAATGAACTGATCTAAGATATATAGTAACTTAACCCTTTATAGGACAAAATAATTATTTTGGAATTTGAATTTTAACTAATATATTTTAAAATANGTTAGAAAAATAAATTAACCAAAGAACGTTCTCGAGAAAGTATTGACGTTTCAAAGTTTATCTTTATATGGCGGTATTAGAAATATAGACCTTAAAGCAACTGGTTACTATATTAACCAATTTCAGCATTTGCCCTATAAAGGGTTAATAAACTATTTCAATAAACTGCGACTGACAGAAAATGAATTATATAAGTACCTTAAGTAGATACATGCATTCATAAATTACATATCAAATAACCTTTGACACTCAGACAGCTTTTTTGAGTAATGCCAAATACCAACTTCATGTCAAAATGAAGGATTTCGCATATTTTGATTATAATTTTTTTACCACCTAATATGTACTATTTTAAGTATTTATAAAAGAGTTTTAATCTGTCATTAAAGTAATTGAAATATTTATTTATTTTTGATTTAGGTATATTAATTTCAATGATATGTTTAACGTATCCATAATATGCCAATCCGACAGTAATGTTAATAATTATTATAGATTTTTAAATTAATTATTTTTCTTTAAATATTTTAATTATTGATTAGATTCTATAATTACAAAATAATTTTTCCCCGCCAGTTATTAATTAAAACAAAAATCTACAAAAAATATGTTGCTTTTATTTTAATGTAAATTATCTTTTGATAATTTCTTAAGTTTGATAAAATTAATTTTTTCTGCTACGAAAAAAAAATCAATAATTACATTTAATTTCAGTGAAATTTTATCGATAAACAATAATAATTTAATTTCAAACAAAAAATTTAAGATTTTTAGTTGTTTTAATTAAGTATAAAATATTTTCTACTTATTCCTGTTTTAAATTATTAATCCGACTCGTCTCGGGGTTTTGTTCATTGTGTTGCAATATTAACAAATCTGTCAATTACAGAAGACATCTTTTCTGACAACTTCTCTTTTTTCGGAACCTTTTTAAATGAATTTGTGTCATATTATATTACCATTTCTGTTATAATTTCAGATATCTGATCCTTTTATTCATTTACATTTATGAAGATAAACAATTTGTTTTAATTAATAGAAATGATATTTTAATAATTTTGTTTGTTCCGATTTTATCTCTGTTTAATAAATGTGATTTTATTGTTGATTATTATACCACAGTTCTGTTTTGGAATGAGAAATGGCCTGTGCCAATGCTACTTGCCATTTATCATTTCAAAACTGTTAAAATTAAAAACAATAATTGTTGTAATTCGTGAAATTTAATAAAATAATTAAATTAACACTAAAAATTTGAAACGTATTTTCAATCAAATAAACAAAATTAAGATTTAACATTTTACTAATAGCAAAATTAATATTTAAAATTTTAATTATAGAATGGCAACAATAATTATCACGTTTCCTGCCAACCAGGATTATTTGGTTTAGTTTCTATTGTCATTTCTGTCTGTCGTTATTATAAAGTTCTAAATAAAATTTGAATTTTTCTAAAAAACATTGCTTGTTGTATTATTTCCGCCCCCCCCCCCGATTATAAGCATGTAGTCAAACCTGCTTGTCTGTGTGAAAACTTTTAAAATATCACAAGTAATCTTGTGGTTGGCAACAAATGTGTTAAGAAACAGAAATCCTTTGCAGGCAATGATTAATTTAGCATTTCTTTGCAATCACTTGTCAATTAAAAACGAATTTTCGTAATAAATATATCTATTCAATTTATAATTTTGAATAACAAAAGTTAATAATAAAATAAAAACATTTTATAGAAATCATATTGTATTTCAAATTTTATAGTTGCAAAAGGTATGATATCGTTTGAAACAATGGCCCAGGCGAAGCCCAGGCATCCATTCACAAGTGCAACAAAAGTAGCTAGTTTCTTTTCATCCATCAGATAATGTTGTGCTTTCTTTACACATTAAGTAACCTTTTGTCTTCCTAATAGTTAATTGAAAATGAAATAATGTATTTCATTGTATCTTTGCGTTTTATCCTTACTTGATGGCCAACTGGAGTTTAGCACTGGTTTCCGAAACCCTCAAATTAGTTCCAGTAGCATATTTTGTCGAAATTTCTGATTCGCATTTTTATCTAAATATAACGATTTTTATTGAGTCCATAACACAAAAATGGAAATTTCCCCGATCATCTGGGCGATACCCACCCCTAAAATCTTTTTTCATACCCCTTATGGTAACTCTGACACCCCTCCCCGAGATCCCCTGAAAATTCTTTTATTTTTGGATTTTTCATCAATCTTCTAGGCGAATTTCAAAGATTTATAGCTCATTCGATTCGTTACGATTTCCTCTACAAATTGCTAATATTGAATTACAATACAATAATTGCTAAAAATCTTTATGATTTCTCATCAAACTTGTTGATTGATTTCATTCGATTCACATTAATATTCTCTATAAATTAATAATATCAATTTACAAAAATTATTTGTTTAAATTTCTATTTTTAAATTTTTAAACTTAAAAATTATAAAATATGTAAACTGACAATAATGATTTGTTAATACATGCTAAACTCTATATGTTCATGTCTAAAATAATAACATCTTTAATATTTGTGTAAACATGATTAAGTGTACTTCATTTATATGTTGATGCCAATGTCTATTCTTTCAAGAAATTGTGGCAACGAAATCGAAAGTGCATCAAAACTAGCACTAAAACGAACTGCTAAGTTCTCTGGTAAACTGTTTCCGAAGAACGAATTCGTCAGTCTGTTCGGTTCTTTTTAAGAAATTTACATGAGCGTTCTGAATTTCTCTGATTTAACTTCGATATTTTCAGAGGATTTCTATCAAATCTTTGTAAATCTAGATGCTGCCATTCACGGTGTTTTGCAAAATATTTTTTTCCAATGTTGAAAGTACTACTTTCAAAGTGATCATTTGGCCTAGATATTTTTCTAACTAATTTAATGTAGAATATGCGTTTCAAGTACTGGAGCATCCACTTCCCCAATACATCTTGGTTGCATATCTATTCTTTTGACAGATCCTCGAACCTTTGCGTTGTCATATCCATTTCAGTCGCCTAGAAGGTTAATCAGTTTAGGTGCCCGTGATAGCTTGAAATTTTGCACAGTAAAATTCTGAATTTACTCTACTGATTATATCTTTTTTAGTTTTCCATTACAAAAAACAATAAAATGAACTAATTATTACTCCTCACAAAACAGCTCGACCAAGGTTTTTATTATTTTGAAAATAAAAGGATCTTATGGAATATCTTTTTATTTCATTAGCTATATGGATATATATATATATATATATATTATATATATATATTATATATATATTATATATATATATATATATATATATATATATATATATATATATATATATATATATATATATATATATATATATATATATATATATATATATTATTGATGTAATCATTTAAAATTTATAATACTTTATATGAAAAAAATCTTCTTGTTATTATTTTCTAATAAATTCAAATTTTCAGATTTTCTATGATTTGGCCCTATATAGCCCTATTTTTTATTAATTTTAATGATATTTTATGATTTTCATGTTAAATCAAAAATAACTTGTGTAAAAAAATTTTAAAATTTCTTCTTGACCGTGTTATTTCAAAATCGTGTAAAAAAAGATTTTACTGTATGTCTAAATTCAAAGTGTTTTCCAAAAAAAATTCAATTTAGGAAAACTTCATTTTTTATGGCAAAATTGCACCTTTGGGGGAATAAAATATTTTGAGCCCGTCGCCCTCAAAGGGTTAAATTATATTATCATATTGTCGTAAAAAGAAAAGATTTTTGAAAATTGGATTTAAAATAACACATAAATGTGGATCTTTCGAATTTGTAGTCCCAGACGCCGGACCAACAAAAAGAAACATATGTAGAGGATATTTTCCAGTATGAAATAAAAAAAATACGTTAACAAATATGATAAGAAAAACATAATAAATCTCATGAAGAAATAGATTATTTTCTAAGTAAAGTAATATGACAAAAAAAGTTTCAGGGAAAACATTTCTCAACAACTCCATTGAATTTTTACAATAGTGATCCATTATAAATATTTTTTGTTTTAAAAATAAAAGTTTTGGGGGAATTTCCAAATGAAACATTTATCCCATACTATTAAATTGATTAAATTTTTTATTATTGTCATTTGTGGAAAATTGCAAAAAAAGAAATTTTCCCTTTCTCCATCTGTCATTTGCGTGGTAATTTCTTCATGATAACAATAAATCAAACTATCAATCACGCTAATGCAATTGAATTAAAATATTTCTTCGAGCCTGTTTTGATGGGATTTACGAGTGTTAGGAATTTGGGAATAAATAATTTAATTCAGTATTTTATAAATTTGAATGGGGATACTCTTTCTTGGAGGTTTAAGGTGCCTTAGTAATATGGTAACACCCAATTATTTTCTGACGGATCTCAGTGAAAGCAAGTAAGAATAGACAATGCTTATAACTCAAAACTAGTGAGAAAGAAATGGAAGCTTTAAAGGAAATGAAGACTGAGCAATCTCTATTATTTGTACGACACGCTTCAATGTACACGAGTACTTCTTCCGTATCAAAGATCGAAAATTATTGGCTAGAACTGTTAAAACATTCTCATAAACTCTTGATCTCATTCGTTCTAGATTTTTACCAGTTTAACTACTTGCAAAATAGCTTGGTAGTAGTATGATATGTCACCGCCAGATCATGTCACGCCAGATCACATATACCCCCCCCTCCCCCCCCCCTCCCATCCTGGGAAAAAAATTTTTAAATAAAAGGTAAGGTCAAGGTCATAAATTTTTTTTAATTTAATTTTTTGTTTTAATTAAGTGATACGCGGTGACATACCTTTTTTTATCCCACAAATTAATGGTTCCACCAACGGATTATTGGAGGATAGGCTTATTTTTGAAGCTAGTGCAAGCCCTTCGAATGAGCTATTGAAGCTATTCATCATCATTAACATTCGGCAAAGTTATTAATGTTTTCCCGAGCCATTTTCAAAAAAAAAAAAGGGCCATTTATTTTTCACAATATATTTTCAAGGTCAGTTATTTTTTTGTTTCAAGGTCAAGGTCATTTTTATTTTTCTCAAGGTCATTATATTTTCAAGGTCATTTACGATTTTCAAGGTAAATTTCTAATAAAAGGTCAAGGCCAAATTTTTAATCAAAAGGGCACGGTCAAAGTCAAATTTTAATAAAAGGTCAAGGCCAAATTTTAAGTAAAGGCACGAGTCACCTTCAAATTGAAACCAAGACATATGACTCATTCAAGGTAATTTAAACAATGACAGGACTCAATCAAGGCCATTCAAGGTCGCGTTGACTCATCAAGGTATTCCCAAGGTCATTATGGACTAATCGTGATAAACTCGAAAGGTCAAATTTTAATAAAAGGTCAGGTCATTTTTCAAGGTCATTTATATTCCAAGGTCATTATTTATTCAAGGACCATATTATTATTTAAAAAATATTAGTATTTCTAAGTTTTTATTTTCTAAGTTATTCTATTATTATTACTATTATTATATTATTATTATTATCTATTATTATTATTACTATTATTCTTAATTATTATTATGATTAGTATTTATATACTCCTAGTCTATCGACAAATATCTTTGTCACACCTAGGACTGCACATAGGGGTTACTACTCACACTCAACAAGTCACATGGGTACTGTTCATATTATTTAATTATTAGTATTTTTTTTTTTCAAAGATATTTAGTTACTTCCTGCAAATAAAGTAAATATGAACAGTATTATCAAATTAAATACAACGTTATAAAAATTTTAATTCTTTTAATGCTCAAAACAAAGTCCTGATCCATAGTGACAACATTACAGTTTCCAATAATAAAACAATTTTGTAACTATACTTTCTATGTTTAAAGCCACTTAAGGAATGTTTAATAATATTACACAATTATACTGATGTGGATCCATAGAAAGAAATACGAAAACTATTCATAATAAAAATCAACACAATCAATGTTTTGTGCAAAGTTATATTAACGTTTATAAAAGAAAAAGATATTGAAAGCGCTTAATCACTTCAATTGTACATCATCCCATATCAATTCTTCCACTCAATTGTAATCGTCAAATATCAATTTCATCCATTAGGATCATCACCAGAATCGAAATCTGACTTAAACCATTGAAAAGTGGACCCACTTCCTCAATCACCAGAAACAAAATATGGATACTTAATCCCAAATAGTGGCCAACTCTCAAAATATTTGATCTCATTTATATTATCTAGTGCCAAATAATGACCAAATGCGCGACTGGAATTTTTCCCCACCCAAAAAACAGCTTGTCGTCGTTGTTGACACGCGCTTATTATGTTGTTAATGTTGTATACAATTGTGGTTTCCGGTCCACTATCTACTTGTGGCACAGAAATACTACGTTGTTATTGTAGCATTCTAAATATGAATCGTGCCTAATTTCTGTACCTATTAACCTGACTCCTTTTGCTTTTAAATGATCTTTAGCCCCTAACAAACTCTAGCACTAGGGTCTTAAGAAAACCCATTCCTTATACCCTAGACCTTACTTTCATCTTTAAATTTACCTATCACAGAATCAAGGTTTCTAGAGTATACGGGATGTGCAGGGTCATAGTTGGAAGTGTCTAAAAGATTGTCACGAATCATTGCCGGCAAAGAGTGTCAAGCTTACAGTGCCTAACTCAAGAAAAAAAGAGTCAGTATCGCGGCAACGATATTTATCTAACATTTAAATTCATTTCTATATTTAGCCAATTCTTTATACTGTAAACTGGTACATCCTCAGTTTAGACATGTCTAGCACCGTTTGGCCAAATGTAACTAGGCCTGTCTAAACATATAGAATCCTTATGTAAGATGTGCAGCAATCAAGTCATCATCAATTTTGATAGATTTCTTGAAGTCGGCTTGAAGCATATACAATCATCTTTTCAGCTGAATTGCATAGCCTCAAAATTATCGTTTTTTTTTTAAGGTTTTCTACGGATTTCCCATACAGACTATTATTAAATAATTTATAATAGATCTCTGTGAGCTCACATGTAGAATTGGCTCTCAAATAGTGTTTTTGTCTATGTAGATTTAAAAAATGGGTGCCAGCTAAATTTGATTGCTCTATGTACATGTTTAATAATAGCCCCCAATTCTATATACAACTTGAGGAAGTCGCCAATGAAGAACCATGGTCTTCTTCGGCCAATGCCGTGAAGCATCAGCTTCTCAACTTTAGGATTGCGGCACATCTTTTCTGGAGCAAGCGGAAAATCATCAGAAAAGTCATGCAAACAATCGGGATTATCATATCTAACCTCCATAGTAACATATGGAAGGTGTATCGATATCTGACTTCATACATTCATTCAAGATAGAATCAAGATCATATTACACCCAAACAAAGTCAGCATTAAGGCCCCACCATACAAGTATTAAATATCAATATACAGAGTTCTGTGTCTTCAGAAATTGACATATGTTTATAACAAATGGTTAACCCGACCCGATCCCTCCTCTAGAAATTAAACATTTCCATGGTCTGCAAAGTTCATATGGGTTCCGTTAATGTCATAAGCGCAGAGGCCCATGACATACCGGGGAATGCCATAGAAATTAAAGAGGCTCAAGACCATTGTAAGCAATAGCCTTTCACGGAATTGGAAATAGTCTGCGAGGAGAAACACGTCTAATTTAAGGTAAGTAACATGTAATCTAACATGGTTATTGCAGTGTTTTGCTGAGTCCAAATAAACTTGGGCTTAATGCATATTCATCATTAGACACAGATCAAGATAGGTGGGCAATTCAAGAGTCGATTCCAGAACCTCAGAGATGTGGCAAAGGTCATAAGGAAAGATACCTTTGGCTCGAACAATTGCCGCCATCGAAAAACAGGAGAAGTTAAAGGCAGATCGGAAGAGTCTTAACGCTTTTGCTAAGATGAATCAACAACTGCATGCTGTCAATAAACGAAAAAGACAATTTGTTAATGTACGCGATACGAGAGATGAAATTCTCAGTAGTGGTCGGAAAAATATTTGGAATCCTCAAGAAGGAAAATTATGAGACCGTACTCAAAGAGGATGGAGATCATACCCCCTCAAATTTTCAAAAACCACAGGTAACTGTTTCTGAATTCGGCGAGAAACAGTACATCCTACAGGCAGCACCAAGATACTTACCGTGGAAAAGTGACAATGCCCTAAATCTATTCTAATGAAGTTTTACAAGGTCTAGCAGGTTCTGGAATCACGCGACAAGGCCCGCTTTCAGCCCGAAAGATTAAGGTTTGCATGGGCCTTTTTCATTAATTCGTAATATGCAGGACAATTGTCATAGCAATTCTCCACCTTACGCAAGAAAGATAGGATCAATCATCCCCAACCAAAATATAATAAATTAGGGAGTTATTATAATTATTATTAATAATAAACCTGCTGTTATTGGGCAAAAATGCCTTGTGATGAGGGTCATTATACCCCCGGTAAAATTGATTCAAAAGTCTGCATATATCACGAATGGCGGGGTTATGGTTTTCGCAATAATGTTGAAAAAATTAAATTTTTCTCGTTATCGTGTATAATAAGTAGTACCTATCTGGTCTTACTTGCCCCCCCAAAGGCAAAACATGAATATCAAAAAACGCATTTAAGTCGAAATCCGTTAGATCAACTGGGGACATCCAGTTTACACAAATTTAACACTACAAGAGCTAATACGGTGCGAGTTCATTAATTTTTGCAAATTGAAAACTGCGGGTATAATGGAAATTATCACCATTCCATAAAAGTAAGTATAAGGGTCACCACTATAACCTTAGATCGTGAATTATATCCAATCTGAGGATGATGTGAATATAATTATCGTAACTATATTTTCA
>CAUHTR010008176.1:30089-67125 GCA_959609185.1 Schmidtea polychroa | reverse complement strand
AGATTTGCATGTATTATAATTTCCCAACAGATTACCAAGGATCCTTGTGAAATGTGAAGTCAATTAAAGACTGCTTCAGCCTCAAAATTTGCAGAAATGATAATTTTTTTTTCAATAAAATTTAATAATTTAAACTGATTTTCATGTTAAAATAATAACAATTACTGGTATTTTTCCAAGATTATGGTCCAATATATGAATAACCATTTTATACATGAATCAATTCTATCCCATAACCCCTACATATATTGTAAATTATATAAAACCCACATTTGGATTGAGGACATGAAATAGTTTTAATACAGGATTTAATTAATACTTTATCTTTATAATTTTATATTAATTTAAGAAAATTTAAATTGTTTTGACTACCTTCATGTTTTACTGATTTTATATTGCAATAACTTTAATTATTTTTATCAAATTTTTAGTAAAAAAATTTGTATGAAACTTTTAAGATAAAACAAAGAAACCCTAAAATAGTTTATAAAAACACTTCATTTATAAACAAAGGCTCCGGTAGGATTTTTGAAAGGTGGTACAGAATAAAACAAGGTCTATGGGAGGAGAACTATGTCAAATCTTTTTAGTCCCCTCAACATATTTTCGAGAAAATCGGAGCTCTATGAGACCAAAATAATAACTAAGTGACTATTTTGGTGGAAATTTGCGAATATAAACAGCAGTCTACTGACCTACAGTAGTATTGTACTGCATAAAATTCAACACTAAGACTTTACTACTTCTAGATTTTTCATGTTGGAAACATATTTATGATACATGCTAACATTATTTAAAAACAAACGAAAGCACGCAAAAATCATGCGTCAGTTCGTGCGTTGATGGATGATGAGCTTACATAGAAAGAGAATTGATTGCAACGACGAATTTGTGAAGGCTTCCATATCAAAATTTGCAGAAAAACAGAGAAGATTACAACTTTTCATTTTTAGAAAATGACAAAAATAATAGATGACAGGTTTAATTTACAAATCTTATTTTGTTTTATTTATTCTGTTATTTTATTATATTGTTTTAGACTTATTTCTTTGATATTCATATTATATAAATGAAATTTTTAGAAAGAAAGTTTGTTTTAATATGTCAATAAAAATTTCAATAATTTTGTATTGTTTTGTTTAGAAATAACGACTTTTAAAATGATTTAATTAAAATTAATTATTTAACCCTTTGCGGTCCTATGTCGAGTCTAACTCAACATTACAATAATTGCTCATTTGAAGTTTCAGATTTCGTTGTATGTATTATTTTTTGCATTTCATGTTAAGAACAAATATATGTGTAGAATGTAGATTATTTATGTTGGGTTTTGACCAGTTATGACTTGTTTGTTCTCGAAACTGCTCGAAACAAAGCATGTATACAAAAAATCATCAAAACAATTGTGGACCTGGTGGGTAACTTGTTTTTTACGGTTCGCAAAAGGTTAATATTTTGTATTAATAAAATAATGTAATTAAAAAATATAATTAAAATTATAATTTTTTATTTTCTATTTATTTCAACAAACTGAATCCACTTTGAAGAAGAAAAGCAAAATAGATTAATATATAAATTACAAATTTTAAATAAAAATTTTATATTTTTTTTCTGTGATTTTTTCATAAAAATACTGTCGATGTAAATTTGATATCCAAAGTTAAAAATATTCTATAAATTTAAAATTTCAATTATTGTAACTCACAGTGAAAAAATAGAGAAAATTACAAAATATATAAGATTATAATAAATATTCCATATTTACAAAAACATAAGTTTAAGGATCAAAAGGTGAGTTGAGAGAACTAACCTGAATTATTATCTTTTACAATTGCGTTTTTATTTCCAAGTGATTTCAGCAAAATGAATCCACCTAAAATCAGAAAAATATAATTGAAATTTCTCAATTTAAATACCTTTATCTCCGCCAATTTTCGAATTTATTTCATGAGATTGTGTGGAAAAGAGAAAATGTTTCTTTTGAAAACATAGAATAATGGTTGTTACCAATATTAGTAGAAATAAAGCAATGGACAAAACCACATAAACCACCATATCCCTTAAAACGTAGCGATTTTGAGGATTCGGGGTATCTAAATTGATAATAGTTATAAGTTATAACTCTTTATAAAAAAAAATAAATAATAATAATAATAATAATAATAATAATAATAATAATAATAATAATAATAATAATAATAATAATAATAATAATAATAATAATAATAATAATAATATAATAAACAGTAATAATAAAATTTTACAATAAAATAAAATTTAACAGTAATAATAAAAATGACCCCACAAAAAATAACAAAATAACATCACATATGTGATGCTTATTTTTATTTAAATTTGTTCAACTTTTGAATATATTTCGTTAACTTTTTGTAAACCATATTAAACAACTGTAAACTTTTAAATTTGAATAAGCTGTATGGTATTGAAACGAGTACAAAATAATTAATAACTATTCATGTATAAATATCGGGTTCAATATTTATCAGAATCTTGGAATTTTATTTGTTATTTAGTTCTGTTTCATACGACAGAAAGCCCCCGATTCAACTAATAAGATTCTCCCGTGTGTAAACTTTTTGGGGAATAAGAAAAAAATTTTTAAGTTAATTCATTTTTATTATCCTTTTTAAATTACAATTATCATTTTTACATTAAAACAATAAAGTGATAATTTAAGCCTTTTAATGTGAATAATGTATTTAATGAAAAAATTTCGACTATAAGATAGTCCTTGTCAATCTATCTTATAGTCGAAATTTTTTCATTAAATACATTATTCGCAGCAAAAGACTCAAATTATCATTTTATTGTTTTAAATAATATATCATTTTATACATTTTTACATTATGATTATCATTTACTAGTACCTATTGAAATACAACTGCATTGGAACTAAGAAAAAAATGACAAAATTAATAATTATAGTAATATTATTATTATTATTAATAATAATAATAATAATAATAATAATAATAATAATAATAATAATAATAATAATAATAATAATAATAATAAACTGAAGTATTTATTAAAGACTTCTTTAATTATTTCAAATGATTCAACTCTATATCTATATGAAGCTTAGTTAATTTAGCTGCTTGAAAATTAGCTTAATATCTTTTCATAATTTTTAAAATTTAAAAAAATTCAAATCAATAAATTTAATTTATTTAAAATAAGTTTCTGATATTTAACATAGAATAAGAGTTTTAAATGAAATATTTAGCTAATTTCGATAATTGATTAATTGATTAATTAATTAATCATTCGAACGAGAAAAGTCAATTTTCGGATAATATTGAAATATAAATATCATGCTGTTTAAAATTGAAAGTTCAAATCAAATTTTATCTATTTTGATTTTACAAATTTGAGAATGGAAAAATTTGTGAAAATCCCCGAGATGTTTCTAAACAGTGTTTACGATTCTTATTCAAAGAGTTAGATAGAGTCTTTGACATTGCGATTAATTAGATTTTTGTAAATTTCATCGGAATATAAATGACAAGAAATAATTAAGATAATTTTTTATAGAAAAATTTAGTAAGGGTTAAATGGTTTGGTTCAAATAAGACTAAAACAGTTAAAACAAGAGAATGAAATAGATATACAAAAACAAGGTAAATCTTTTTGTAAAATCTGATAAAATTATTTTTATAAATATTTTTATAATTTCAATGTTCAATAAGTTTCATAATATCAGTAAAAATGATATTACGCATAAGAAATATCGAATCATATTTTTGAAAAATTGTAAATTATAAAAAATATTTGACTTCTTTTCTTTATCTTTTATGTTCATTTTTTTTATATATTATCGAAAAATTTTTGTTTTATTTTTAACATGAATTTTCATCACTGCCTTTCGAAAAGAAATATCGAAATGATAAAAAATATAAATTTTTAAACATAGTCAAGTCTCACATAATAAGGTTATTTTAGCTATTATTTTACAAGTCGATTTTTATTTAGGTGAAATTGTACAAAATATTTGTAAATAAATAGAAAAAAGCATATTTTAAATGAAAACAAGTATGCTTGTCAAAATAGATGGTTTCTTATAAACGGCCGCATTATCATATTACATAAAATGGCTGCCAATCATTGAAATTATCACAGCAAAATTGAAAAAAAATTTTTTGTCATCTGACTTGTAGAAATTATCTGGGCTTGTCAAGGCGCCATCTGAAAATGATAAGGTAGGTATATGGCGACAAAACCCAGCGTTTGAAGCAGAGTGTATTATCAATTAGTTGATAGACATAAATTGAAGATTTGATTCAGATTTGATAAGCCAACATTTCTGGTGATGCCGCATGACAAAATTGTCATTGCTAGGGTTTTCGCTTGACGCGCCATAAAACGATGTCGCTGAATTCTGTTGAGATAATTTCTAATTTAATGTTAAAATAACACCAGTATTATTAAAAAGTAAAGTAAACAATGCTTGATAAAATTCTAATGTTATTTTACTAAAAAATTTAAAAAAATTACCCGAAAACTCGATTTTAATGTTATTTTATTGGAAAATTTATTCATTTAAACAATTAAATTTTAATCACATAAACAGTCATGCATCAAATGTGGCTTTGTGAAATTTCAATAAATTTTTTAATATCTAATCTTTATTTCATTTAAAAAAACTATTAAAAATTTTTCAACAGCACCATATATATATATATATATATATATATTGTTGGGGTTATTTAAATTTTCTTAAAAACTAATTATTGTGTGTAATTGAAAAGTAAAGTAAAAACATTCTGGATTTTTTTCTTTTACTTGAAAATTTTAAAACATTTCCCGAAAACTCGATTTTAATATTTATTTGATTTTATAATTTTGTAGTATATGATATTCGGGTTGTTATAAATTAAAATTTAAAAACAATTAAAATTCGAGTGTAAATTTAAGTAAGCCTTAAAGATTCAAAATTAAAATGTGAGAATAAAAATTTAATTAAAAATTTAAAAATTATTTTCTTTAGTGGAAAAAGTTAAGGCTAATAGGAAATAGTAAGTCAAAGATACATTCAGTAATTTTAAGTTGATGCGGGAGTCACTGAAGGTATCATATCGAAATTATAGATTAATTAATTAGTCAATTAAAATCTTGTTGGTCACATTTATCATTTCTTTTAAAAAGAAAATTACCGAGTTTGACAGTTGCAAAAGAAATCTGTCAAACTATAACACTTTCTTCAACCATAAAATTTCTTTCTAAAATATTCAATAAATTGGAAGAACAAATGTTTCCTTCACTTTATAATAGTAGTATTAATATGTAAAAAACATTTTTTTAATATTCGGTAACGAACTATTCTTTCGAAAATGTACATTTATTAAATCTTTATATGGATTTGTCCAGCTGTTTTTATGGCAAAAGTTTTTCATTAATAAAAGATAAATTAAAATTTAATCAATTCAATAGTCATGCAAGAAATATGACTTATAAATTTAAAATGGGCCAATTAATTTTTAATTTTTATTCATTTTGTTATAATTATTATAATAATAGCTCTTAATATTTTTTTAAAATAGTAATTTACGGGTTTTTTGAGCAAATTACATACATACCAATTTTTGATTGGTCGAATTGAAATCTTAATTAAGCATGATTTATTCGGATCGTCCCATCATTCTAAATTATGATCGACTGAGAGAAGCATAAATTGTCTGATCTAAACAGATCTAGTTGTTAGTTATCATATCAAACAATAATAGCAAGGAATCTTCATGAAAACGTTTTATGTCAAGTAAACAGACTCAATTATGTAAAGAGAAACTATTAGATGCTATTGGAGAAGTATCTCATTATCCTTATAGTTCATACTTAGATTCTCCTCTTTATTGTTTATGTAATATTTATCTTAGCTTGTGTAATGTTTTTTATTATTTTTTATTGTTGTTCCCATTCTCAAAAAAAAAGAAAAATAGAAAATGTCTATAGTAAAATTTTTACTAGCGATAAAATACATAAAATTAATAAAAAATGATGGAATATTGAAACTTTAATTTAAAAAAATTAAAGAAATAAGATATGAATAAGATAAAAATTTGCTGGATTATTTGTATTTAAAGCATTTTTTTGATGTGTAATCAATTTTGTTATTTAAGATATGCTTTGTCATGAGTGAATTTTCAATTTATAGAATTTATTAGACTTAATAACTTCCAATTATGTAAAATAAAACCACAAGAAATTCAAATTCAAGAGCCAATACCAGATATCACAAAGTCGAATGAATGTCAAAAAATTAAATTAATTAGAATGAATTCAGAATTTGTCCAATGGAATTTCGATGATATCAATATCGTTGAACTGGAAATCATCAACTGAACTAATATGCAAAACATTTTGTCTTTGAACCAACCCAAATTAACAAAAAACTAAAAATTTATAATTTTGAAGTCTTCAAATAATTAATCTGAAAAATTATTTTCAGATCCAATTAGAAATTGTAACAAATAAAGCTGGCTACCTTTGATGATCAGATTGCTGAAGCTAAATGTATCAAAACCTAGGGGAATTTTTTTCAATTACTGTCAAATTTGTCAGTTTAATCAGATTTTATTTTCAAATTCCTTTAAAATATTTTCTTTTTTTAAATTTAAAAAAGTTACTTTAGATCATTTTAATTTTTTATACTTTCAAAGAATTACTGAAATAAATGATAATGATAGTGTAAAAATGTATAAAGTGATGATTTCTTGGTAGCAGCATTTATTATTTAAAACAATAAAATGATAATTTAAGCCTTTTGCTGCGAATAATGTATTTAATGAAAAAATTTCGACTATAAGATAGATTGACAAGGACTATCTTATAGTCGAAATTTTTTCATTAAATACATTATTCACAGTAAAAGGCTTAAATTATCACTTTATTGTTTTAATGTAAAAATGATAATTGTAATTTAATTGCGGAATAATTATATGATAAATTTGGTAGTGATAACAGTAATAATAATTGTAATATTAACATTTCTTCTATTATTGTTATCATTTTTCTTAAAGAAAAGTATAAACTATTCCTTATATGATAAAGAAATTTCAGTTAATTTTTTTAAATATATTTATATTTTGAATGAATACAAAAAAAATTCAAAAAAAATTCATAAATTTATAAATTTTTTTTAAACTCGCATTTAAATTTTCACTTTTTTGATAAAAGCTCCCAATGGAAAATATTATTAAAATAGAAATATTTTGTTATCATTATTGTGTTTTATTTTACAGAAGGGAGTCTGTTTTAAATAACAGTGACATAATAACCATTATAGGTTTTATTTATCCATTTGAGATAAACCGAGACTTGTTTACATGAGTTTTGTGAAATTATGATTAGAATTTTTTGATCATTTTCCAAATGATTCAAACATGAGATAAGAAAATATATTCATTTTTATTCACATTCACATCAGAATCGAACTTTTTTACGGTTAAATTGTCCTTTAAAAAAGAGGGAAAGTTTACTCTGTAAATTTGATTATAGACTTAATATATTCTAAATACTTTTAGAGATTTTTAGAATCTTTTTTTAATTATGAATATATTATCTAATATATGATATTCCAACAAAGTAAGTACGGGAAAATATGAACTCATAAGAAATGAATAATTTTAGTCGATCAAATTTTTTTACACTTTTTTGTGACTACAAAGATTTCATTCCTTTTGCATCGCTCCCGACATCCGCATTTATCAAAAAAACTGTTTTAATGATATCCTAACATGTATCCCTGGATAGGTATGAAGGAAAAAAAACGACAGCAGTTCAAGAGTATTGTTGGGTTTTGGATTATTTCAAGTCGGTTCTCTCTGACTCTTAGTGTTCTTTAAATCAAAACAATGAACGACCCAACGTATATTGAAACAACAGGTTCACAATCTATTATCACGCTACAATTACTGATCAAAGTTTTATACGATTCTCCGCTCGGCGTTGATGCTCTGCAAACAAATAATATTCACCTTTTAGTCCTTTAGATTCTCTCGATTCACGTTCTCCTCGGTTTCTGTTTGGTTTGATTCCTTTTCACCTTTTCGTATTCCTAATTCTATTTCTTCTTTTCCCTACTTTCCCTAATTCGTCTAACAGCTTTTCCTACAGTCTAATTCTTCGAACCCTAGCTGAGGCAGAATGCCGATTTTCTCTGATTTTCCCTTTGCTTATATACTCCTCGAAATCAGGATGACAAATGGTTATTGCCGAGCCAATCTTTCGTTTGACATTTGATCCTACGTATTTGCTTCGGCTGTCACCCATAATGGTCCAACGAATCCAGATAATTAATGGCCCTACCGGTCTTCCTACGCGCACTATCTTCTCCTTACTCTTTTCCCATTAATCATTGTGTCAAGCTAATGGGCCCAAATCTTCCTTTTGTTTGCTTTTCTTCTTGTTTACCCAGCTCGGGTTTCCTTCATCTCTCGGGTTCTCCATTGGCTCGGGTTTCCCATTAGCTCGGGTTTTCCATTAGCCAATTAATTAATTAATTAACGTTTTCTGTTTTCATACATTTGAATGTTTTTCGACCCTTCCTAACCATTTTCTGATAAATCCCTAACCATCATCTTGTTGACCATTAGCTAATCTATACCTGTCCCGTTTTTCCCATTCGATTTCGATGATTTTTCCATTTATTGATTTTTCTCGGATTTCCGGATTCTCGCCTTTCGTAATTGCTTTTTGCATTTTCTAATACTGTTTCCATCACACTTTCCTTTACTATTGATTCTGTGCGCGATCCCGCTTTTATTTGTCTTTTTTCTTCGCTTACTTTCTATTTGAATTATTATCCTAAATTTTATTTAAATTTTTAATTTTAATTTACAGACCTCAACAGTATTATGCAAAGAGAGATTAACAAATCAACAAATTCTTACTTTACCTCAAAAAATTAGGCAACAAATAATAAATTGAAAAGCACTGTCCAACAGGACAGTAAATAAATCAACGGCCAATTTACATAATAAGTGATGAAGAATTTTATTATTTATTATTTTCTGATTAGCAAAATATAAAATAAAATTACAAATAATGAACGTTTTTATATTAAAGAATATGAAAATAATTAATTACCTATTCTAAAGCACGAATCTATTGTACAATTCTCTTTCTCAGAAAAACTGTTTTTCGGTAAACACTGTTCACCTCCTGATTGGGGTTTGGGATTATTACACTCTCGAATTCTTTTTCTTGTGCAATCAGGTTGACAAAGTGACCATCCGGACCAATTACTCCATTCGCCATCAACTAAAAAAAATTAATTAGTTTTATCGAAGTTTAACAGCCTAAATATTTACAATACCTAGAGTGAGTTAGATTGGTTATGTAAATTGTTTATTAAAGACTTCTCACGATTTCTACACCTTCTGTCATAAATTATATGAGAAAAGGACACATATTACGGACAGTTGATAAATAAATATTTATATTTTTCTTCTAATTTATCTTTTTCTAAGTTTTTAAAAATTATTTTTAACTTTTGCTGTTAATTTTATTTTAACTGAAATGAAAATATCGTATTTATTATGAATTTTAGGTAATTTATGCGTTAATTTCACAAATGTAAGATTTATAAAATTTTTATTTGCAACATATATTTTTAAATATTTCTTAAAATTCATCTTTCTAAGTTGTTATTTCATAAAGAATTTTTTTGTGATTGTAGTCATTTTCTCACCATTCCGATCTTTTTTATCAATATTCTAAAAAATTTACCTTTAAATTTAATATTTCAATGATAACCTACGTTTATCGAAGCTTATTTTTTATTCTTTCTGCTTCCCTCTTATTCATGAACAGATGAAATGTGAACTAACGATTGAGATATCCTCAAATTGCATATTTTTATTATTACAAATACCCGAAATAAGCGATTGCTGTCCATAATAAATGTCCCTTTGTCTGTATTTTTATTATGAGGTTGTTGTGAGTAGCATGTTTGTTGCGTATTTTATTTTTGCCACAAAAATTATTTTTCTGCTTCTCTGCTTATAATTTTTGCCAGTGTTCATAATTTGTGTTCTTATTTCAAGTAGTTGTTTATTTTTAATCAATGATATCTTATATCTCATACGTAATTTATTTGCTTTGGTATAATAGTGTTTTCATATAAATAGAATTCGCATTATTAAAGCGTTTATAACACATAAATGGAAATTAGTAAACCATACAAACCTTTCCATTTCACCTCAAATGTGAGCTACACAATTTTATTGATTTTTTTTCCATGTAAATCAATAATTTATTTAAATTATCACCAATGAATTCCCAATAAAATCTGTGCATTTGATTTTTAAATTAATATTAAATTTCATTGAGTAAATATGAAAGAGAAAACGCTAAAATATTTTTTAGAGAAATAATTGTACTAAAATTAGTGTTTTTTTCAATTCAAACAAATAATTTAAATAATCATTAAAAAAAAATCAATTTTCTCTTTCACCCGTTTCTTTAAAAATTTATTTGAAATTGTTAAAATTCATTTAAATATTTGCAAGCAAACATTGATAATAATATAAAAATAATAATATCAATAATTACAAAAATAATAAAAATAATAATAATAATAATAATAATAATAATAATAATAATAATAATAATAATAATAATAATAATAATAATAATAATAATAATAATAATAATAATAATAAAAGTCTAAAAGACACCAATAAAGATAACTTGGAGACATTAAATTCAACGATTAGGTGTAATTCTTGGCTGTTAGAAATGGTCATTAATAATAACTTCGAACTAACTCATTTTTTAGACCTAGACATTGAGATTTGTAAATTTTGTCATTTAACATTCTGTTATAATTTACAATATTCTCATTGAAATTTCTTTCATCTAAACTTAGCAACCCTCTACGAGCCCTACTTTAGCAAAAGTTAATGAAACTAAAATTCCATTTTTCCAATTCCGTTGTTATATTTAGTAATCCATTAGAAATTTCCCATTAGGAAGTTGAGAATGCGAAAGAAATGTCGAATATTAAATCCATTAACAAGACTGTCAAGTCTGCGCTAATTCCTCATCTGACCGACCAAATTTTCAAATTAAAAGTGCCAATTTATCCGACTTTCAAGCTATTAATCAGTGCATAAAATTTAAGTCGATAAAAGATTTAATTGACTCTCTAATTGAAAAATTGTATTTAATTAACTGCATGCATAAAAATTCTTCCTCCAAGGGAAATGATTTTAAAATTTTCTATTGCTTTGTTTTTTGGCCAAATACGAACTGCTTATTCAGGGCTTAGTAGCACTGACAAACTTAGAATCAGTTCGTAATTGACATGATGCAAAACCAACAGCAAATCTACCTATTCGCATTCAAATGAATATGATATATGATATACATATTTATGTATCCCATATATCAGTCACAGCTGTCATTAGGCTCACCGCAAGCGATCTCCCATCAGTTTCATCCTGTGATTGCATGTCAGATTAACTAGGGATTATTGGCTGGAACAACTGGCGCTTTTAACAATCTTTTATAAAATAATTTCCTTAGTCTGCAGTTCCTAAATATTAACAGAATTCTGTTTATTTTACTTCCTTTGAGGTCATGTTGTAAAATGATAACTTAATCACCAACAATAATAAATATGAATTCATGAACCAATCTTCAATGTTTACTATAAATTTGGTATATTCGAATGTAGCGCAACGTTTGGATTTTTTGTTTTAATTTATTCGCACTTTTTAAATCTTCATTTTATTTCATTTTATTAAAACTTAAGAAAACAAAAAATATATACCAACTAGTAATAGATAAATTCAACAATTATATTTTAAAGTAAATAAAAAGCTTAATAATTACAAAATATTCAAATAATTTTTTTCAATATTTAATTAAAAATATTATAATATATTTCTATAATAAAATGTCTGCAAATGACAAAATTTAGTTTAAAGTTTTTNTAATAATAATAATAATAATAATAATAATAATAATAGTAGTAGTTTTTTATTAATCATCATTTAATTTAATTTTTTTCTGTTTTTACATTACATTATGTCATAGCTCCTGAGGACTTTCGTTTAAAGGCTCCTATTTCGTTTATTAAATTAATTTCAGTAAATGAACGATTTTCATAATATATTTCTAAATTAGCAAATATCTCCAAATGCTTTTAAAGAAATCATTGCTTCAAGCTTTGTAAAAATGTGGAGTTCAATATTTGATTTTTATTATTAATCCCTTGGGTCCCAATTTACTTGAACATTTTTAAACACATGGAATGTATTTAATTTTACTGTTATTTCATGATGAATACATTCATTTTATATAGACAACCAAATATAGACAACGACGAATCTATCGTCATTTGTAACTTTGGCAGTACATATCGATGACGAGTCTCTCTCGTCAAATATACCAAAAGGGTTAAACAACTTGTCATTACAAATCAAATTGGTTGGAAATCTCTTCGAATGCATATTGCGCAGTTCATTCGTTTTAAATTCTATACGTTCTTCAATTTTTGTTGTTACATGTCATTGAAATTTGAATCAGATATTTCAATTTAGTTTCGAATGCATAATGGTTATTACAATAAACAGCACCGGCGCTAGAGTTTCAGATGATGTGTGAAAATTGCATATTACCGCCTTCGCATTCCATAATAAGAGTAAAAAAATGATAAATAACAAAACAATATAACTTTATTACTTTTAATTTAATTCATATTTATTATAAAAACATAAAAATCTTATGAAAATAACAAATTTCTGTACAATTTTGCCGCCTTTTGTATTGTTCCGCCGTGCCGCCTGCGTGAAAATCACGCATCGTACCCGCCTCACGCCGGGCCTGACAATACAATACTTTTATTGGAGTAGAATTTGGGTAAATGATCCAAAAAGGCATAGTGATGAAAGTTTTGAGTGTATATATATGTATATATATATATATATATATATATATATATATATATATATATATATATATATATATATATATATATATATATATATACTATTTAATATAGATAAAGACGGAAATTTAAATCGAAAGGATAATGTCAATGCAAGTAAATATTGTTAGGGTTATTAGCTGGAAAATGTTCCCGAGCCCATGTTCTAGATAAATTAGCTGTATTTCTCTTTTTGACCATTCTTATTTTTATGTTCAAGATATGGCGCGTATTCGAGGTTAAAAGAAAATATTCAAAAACAATTCAATGTTTAAATTAAGTATAAATTATTAACAAAAACTTTTTAATAATTAAATAATATTTATTAATATTTAATTTTAATTGAAATACATTGAATTAGAAAAACCTCGGCAGAATGTTGCGCAAGATTCTGTTTGAAGCGATGAGCCGGGACATTTTACCCGATCTTTACTTGATGTCTTGCACAGTCGTGACCGCCTTCGTAAATATTTAATACAAGAATCAACACAATACTTTCCATAAGTACAATCGTTGGGACATGCATTCCATGGAGCCCATGGTAACCAATCTCCATTTTCAGTAGAATCAGTATCTTTTGTTTGAAAAAAACAAAAATAAATTTCTTTAAAATATTTCTAATTTTACCGAGAACTTCTAATTTTGCAGCTTTCGATATTCTTATTCCAGCTTCATTTTCCGCAACACATTCATATTTCCCATTGTCCGTTATGGAAGTTGAAAAAATAACAAGTGAACCGTCATCAGATACAAGTATTTTACTCAAATCGGTTAATTCCAATTTTCTTCCGTTTTTTCTCCAATGAATCTAAAATTTATTTATTTTTTATTATCACTATTATTATTATTATTATTATTATTATTATTATTATTATTATTATTATTATTATTATTATTATTATTATTATTATTATTATTATTATTATTATTATTATTATTATTATTATTATTATTATTATTATAGTTATCAACAATTTTTACGCAATTCAATTTAATAGGCACTTAAATTTTTATTTTAGACAAAGTTTTAAAGATTTTTACTTTAAATAATTTGAGTAAACATTTGAAAAAATAAATATTTACAGATTTCACAAATATATAATATAAACATTCCTAACATCCGTATGAATGCGGTGCACAAATTACGTTTTTATTAATTGATAAATTTTCTGATCCAAATGTTTTTATGGAATCTGACAATAATAGGAAATCTACTGAAAAATTGCCTCATGGACTTTTTCTATTTCAATAAACAGAATTGGACAAAGTAAACTTTTGAAATATCAACTTTTTAGTTAATTTTTCTTGGATTATACTGTATAAAACCAACTGAGTAGCAGCATCAAGGGTCGTAAATATCCACTGAGGAAATTCGCCCCCGCAGAAATCGTATGTTTATGTCGACCGGATTCAAAACTCCAAGAAAAATTTATTTTAAATGTAAATTTTTAAAATTTATGTCATTATATTTATTGAAAGAAATAATAATTCTCTCTGAATAATAATAATAATAATAATAATAATAATAATAATAATAATAATAATAATAATAATAATAATAATAATAATAATAATAATAATAATAATAATAATAATAATAATAATAATAATAATAATAATAATAATAATAATAATAATAATAATAATAATAATAATAATAATAATAATAATAATAATAATAATAATAATAATAATAATAATAGTAATAATAATAATAATAATAATAATAATAATAATAATAATAATAATAATAACAATAATAATCTCTCTCTATATAAAAAAGCTAAGGCTCCCCCATCCGAATTTTACTTTTTTTATTTTAATTTTATTTATTTATTTTTTATTTTTTTATTTATTTTTTTATTTTTTTATTTTTATTTTTATTTTTTTAGCCTGGATATTACTTTAACATTAACCTGACGTTCTAACGGGGTTGGTGAAGCAAAGCGAACAGGCAGAGCCCCTAGTAATAATAATAATAATAATAATAATAATAATAATAATAATAATAATAATAATAATAATAATAATAATAATAATAATAATAATAATAATAATAATAATAATAATAATTTTATTTTGTATGATCATAAACACATTTCGTATTATATTTTGTCATAAATTATATTTAAAATAAATTAAAATTAATTTTTAAAAATATTACAGGCAATGAGACAACAATAAAATAAAATTTTCAAAACCAGATACATTTCAATTTATTTACAACCCATTAAAGTCCAGCTTCGAGGCTGACTAAACTGGCCTATCACTGGTAGCAAGTACAACGTCGAGCAGAGTAAGCACGATTTGACATAGTTAATTATAAAACCAGTGAATTTTTAATTTAAACTTTCAAATAAGAACAATAAAATGTTTAACATTCAATCCTGTTCATTATAGATTTTATGAAATATTTATTTGGATAAGACTGTTTGAATTCCAAAATAAAATTAGACCTGAAAAGGTTAATGAATTTATATTTCATTATTCGGTTTAACTTCCCTTAGTACTGATAACAGTTTCAATTCTATTTGGCATAGATTCCACCTATTTTCTACGCAAATCCAATGGAATTGTCCCATTCTTCCTGGGAGGAAATTTTCAGTTTTTCCAAATTTTAGGTCATCGGTTAGCAATTTATTTTTTAATTGCCAGACTACAAATATTTAACTACATTTAATACGAAGAGGCCAGTTCAGTTCGATTAATGTAATAGCTACTAGCCATTTCTTATAAACTGTATCATTGTTGTCCTCTTGTAAATCAAAGTTTTTCTGAGGCCTTAATTTCCGAGCTGAATGGGAAAATTTCTTTTTAAATTCCCATTGTAATATTCCTTGATCAAAATTCCATCAAAGAAAATTGAGTGGCCGTGATAAGTCTCAAATTGTAATACTTCAACCCCTTGCATCTGGAAAGAAGTTATTTAAATGAGTGAATGTGGTTATTCTTGACAAATAACTCTGACATCAAGGGAGTCCTTAGAAGTTTAAAAACACAAATTAAATTAATTAATTGTTGATTAAAACGTAAATTAAGGTCAGGAGTAATTGAAATTATGTAAAAGTTTAGTTCTTACAACCCTTATAATTTTGAATTAACAGTTCATTTTATCAATTAAGGAACGTAGAACCAGAATAACAATCTAGCAAAAAGGTTTTCAGTTGTTCAGAATTACGAATATGAGGAACCTAATAATAATTATTTAAAGTAAAACGGATAAAAATATTTATAAAAATGTCATTGATAAAAAGAGTAAATTTTGAGAAGAGTTGATAATTGAAGAGTTCAGGAATTGAATGTATTAATATTATAAATATATTTAAATAATTTCTTGTTCAATTGTGTTTAGAAATAACCGCCTCAATTGTTGAATCTTACGAGTTAAGTAAAGAACTAGATGAGTCGGATATGCAACAAAAGCTTCCTCTGGCTCTCCATTGTCATGTTCAACGAGTAAAAAGGTAACAGTGACTCGAATCAGTTTATTTGCATTCAAAAATCATGGAATGGTAATTAGTAACTTCAAATGGTAAATAATTATTTTCAAAAATCACTTGCAAAAGTCAGTGCCGAAAATTCTTGAGTATCAACAAACATCGATATATTACTGATTGATAGTCTTCAAACTCTTTTTTTAATAAATTTAATGGAAACAATAATCAGTGGTGAAATTGGAAGAAATAAAATTTCTTATAATAATATTTTATTTTATTATTTTATTAATTATTTTATTAATTATTTTATTTTATTATTTCGACTAGACTCAAAATTTCGAGATTGTTGATAAAGTAAAAAGCCTCTCAACTTTCAAATGCAAAAAGTTTTTGGAAATCCAAAACTTCGTAATAGAGAAAAGATAAGAATAAACAAAATTTTCGAATCTTTATCTAAACATAGAAGTTGACGCAATTTATTTAAAAAGAATGAATATAATTTTATAATTTTCAGTATAATAAATTCTAGCTCCTGGTCAATGTCATGTTAAATGTAACAAACGAACACTTAAGTAAAAGTTTAAGTGGAATATTAACATTTCTATTCTTTCCTTAGCTTTACATCTCGGCTTCATTGAGAAATTTACTTATTGTATATATCATTTTTATTTTTCCTTATATTTTAGTGAAAAATTTCTAAACACAAAAAAAGTACAATTCGAAAAAATCAAATCATCATAAATTATGTATTTACAGTGTGATTATTTCACCACTTGGTCGTACACAACATTTTTAATTTGTTATTCTAAATCGGCTACAATGTATAATTCACCTTTGTGAGATGAGACCTTTAAATTATTATATTCTAAAATTAAATAAAATGTAAAAAAATAATTAGATAACAATTTAAAAATAAAAATTTTTGTAAATTTAATGACATTTAAAATTTTAAAAATGATTTTGTAAAAATAATATTTTTATTAAAAGTTAATAATATATATATATATATATATCACTGATTTTAATCAACACTGATAATAATTTTATATATTGCCAAAGGCCCATAATTTTAATCGAATATATTTAATCTTTATAGGAGAGAAATTGAATTAACTTGGAAACTGTAATCAAATAATGAAAGTTAATTATTAAAATTGAAAAAATTATTTTCATTTAAACATATACAAAAATATATACAACAAATACGATACATTATGATACACATGTAAACTAATTGGATATGTACCATGATATTTAATTGTATTAATTTATAATTATATTCACTTTTGTTAAATATTTCTTAATAAAGTTAGAATAATTAAATAAAAATAATTAACATAAATATTTTTACAGTTAAAATTTTTAAAATTTTAAAAAACCTTGCGACACGCATGTATATGCCATACTTTGAGAGCTCTGCATTAAAAGGCTAAGGTAAATTATTTCAGCACCTATTCTTAATAAATATCATTTTGAAGTTTATTTAACATCAGTAATTGTGCTTAGTATATAAATTAATAATAAACTTGATATTTTACAAATGTTGCGAAATTTGCAAAAATAACTTATTATAACGTGTTACCATAAGCTGAGTTTATCGAGAATTATGAATAAATAAAAATTGCATTAATTGCAATATTTACTGCATTTATTTATAACATAAACATTGCAATAAAGTTTTACAGTAAAATTAAAAATTTAAAAATATTTAAGGAAAAAAAGAATTATTTTATTTTGACAAAATAAAAATAATAATACTTAAGTTTTCCTAGTAAGAAAGCAAAGCAAAATTAAATTGCTTACTGCAAATAATCGTGTTGTAAATAAAGTTAGTTTAAAACTAAATTTTCCAATAAATATTTATATTTCTTAGAAATAAACGGAACTGTTTATATGTATTTTAATTGTCAATAAATATTGAAAAAAATATTAAAATATTGTGAAAATTTATTGAAATTATAAAATGAAGCCTTAGAAAAATGATCAACTGATAAAATAGCTGAAAAAGATCACAGTAAATAATGTTAAAATACGTTTCATTTATTTAAAAAAAACCAAAAATTTACATTGTGAAAATAGCAATATAATGAATAATCTGTAAATACAAATTAAATAAATATTTGTATAAATTTATTCATTTGGATCAAAAAATTATTTTTAATTAAATTTTTTCCGTTGAAGTATAAAAAATTGTATGTACATTTTTAATGCAAAAAATGTTTCGCCGCATTGTCAAATATTCAGATAACAAATCCCGTTTGTCCAGTTAAATAAATAAATAATTAAACAAAACAATATCTCTAAATAAAAAAAAATATATTGAGTACAACCAGTCCCCATGTGACCTAGGGGGTCAAAATACTTTGTCGGAGAAACTCATACTATATGTAAATGTCTATATTTTTAACTAATTATTTAACTGTGGGGAAATATGACAAAAGTGGCGACGCTCTAGTATAGGGGGGCAATATAAATATAAATAAAAATTAATTAATTGATTATAAAATATAAAATAATATATGTAATTTAATAAAATATAATACATTCTAACATATTATATTATAAACATATAGTATTATAAGATGCTATAAAATAACACTGTTAAATAACACATTGTTAGTTTGCAAATAAGAAATAATACTCGCTGGGTCATGGAGCATGTCAAATAAGTCGAATATAAGTCGAATCAATTATTTTATAATCTTTATTTTATAATCAATTAATTAATTTTTATTTATATTTATATTGCCCCCCCCCTATACTAGAGCGTCGCCACAAAAGTATCAATTACTTTTGGTAAACCCGCAAAATGTTTTCAATTCCAACTCAGAGGTTAATGATTAAAAATTCTATAAATCAATAAAAATATATTTATTTATGGATTTTTAAAAATTTTAAACTAAATATTTTAAAAAAAATCGTAAACTTGAACCGTATAAAAGAAATTAACTAGACATTTATTTTATGAATAAGTTAATTTTTTTCTCATTTATTTTGACAATATCATTAAAAGGTATTTTTAGTCAAATTTTCGCAAATTTATATCATAAATTTTTTGGAAAAGACGTAATCTATTTTTGGCTCCTAATTTTCTTGCAATATTCCTTCATTTGGACACATTCAGATGAAACTTTTCAGTCCAACATGAAATCATAATTCAATTTAATATTTAGAGCTATAAATGATTTATATAAATTTTTTTTACCAAATTTAAACCATTCAGTAATTAAAAACGGCTAACAAAATCCAAATAATAATTTTAAAACTATAAAATATAAAATTAATGATAATAATAATAATAATAATAATAATAATAATAATAATAATAATAATAATAATAATAATAATAATAATAATAATAATAATAATAATAATAATAATAATAATAAAATAATAATAAAATAAATAAATGTTACTTTAGGTTTTGGACTTCCATCTGGAGGAATGCATGTTAGCTTAACATATCTGCCAAGATAAAGCGTTGCAGAATTTGGTTCAAGCTTGAAAGTTTTATCAATATCTAAAATTTTACAAAAATTATGAATTATTTAAACACACAAATTTTATTTTTTCCGACTATAAAATTACAATATTAAAATATTAAATAAAATATGAAATAAATAAATAAATAAAAAATAATTACCAAATCCAATAATAATGATTATGAAAAATATATTAATTTATCAAAAATACAAAATTAGAAATCTATGCTAATTAATAAAAACAAAATAGAAAATTGCGATTATTTATTATCAGAAGCCTACTGTCACAAAAACAATGGAGGCCGCATTGGCTTGCAGGAATCCAGTTGCAGATAAAGGAAATTAATAAACTTTGTTTAAATACATATTTAATAATCATAAAAATTCATTGAATATACAACAGGGAACTTTGTTTAATTTTCAAGTTATTTGGAATAGAATCAAAATATAATTGGCAAATTTAGTTTATAAATAATATTATTAATTGTGCAATCTTTTAAGATGGAAATAAAATATAGACAAAATTGGAAAAAAATAATATGAAAATTATCATAACTTGGTTAATTCAAATTTAAAAGAAAAGTTAAATATCACCAAAGATGGAATAAAGGAGTAAAATATATACATTACAAGCTTTGTGATACCCAGTGCAAATCCCAATAGTAGACTAGTTTCGAGAATTTGGCTCTCATCAGTACTATGCAGGAGACGCGATGATTTCTCTTCGCGCCAGGTAAGTATACAATATTGCTGATTCAACTCTATTGCATACTTTACCTGCTACACTGGAAATCGCATCACTTGCAAATTAGCTAAACCACAGAAAAAATATCTGCAAACTTGTAAACATAGCGTATGAAAAATCATATTCGCATCTGGAGACACCGGCATACACAGAAACTGTTTACAAGTGCATCCGTAAACCTTTAGCATTTTTAATTTGTAATGGTGTAAAATATTTTTTTACGAATGTCTCCTGCATAGTACTGATGAGAGCCAAAAGCTCGAAACTAGTCTACTATTGGGATTTGCACTGGGTATCACAAAGCTTGTAATGTCTATATTATTTTAATGTTAGACATCCGTAAAAAAATGTACACCATTGTAAAATATGTGTTTGTATAATAAATTTGCAAATTATAATTTAATGTCATTTCTTGGGTATCTTTCTCACTACAAGAGCCGCCAGAATCTTCAAGGATTCCAAAACAATTTGTTAATACAAACCTTTTTTTAGTATAAAGAAATATATAAAAAGTTTATGTATTTCAAATATATTCGAAAAAATTGACAATAAAATAATTATATTAAAAAAAATGTTTAATATATTAATAATTTAGTAAATTTATGAAGTTTTAGAAATATGAATTTATTTTTGTTTGAGTTTACAAAATTAATTAAAATGAATTCATTGAATTAATTAAACTAATTAAACATGAAAAATCAATAAATTTCGGAGGAAATGAGAAAAGTGACTAGCTATTGAGGAAGCAAATAAATATTAAATGGCTGAAGCATTTGTAAAGCAAGTAATTTTATTCGGTTTTGTATTATTAATATTATGGGATTATTCGATCCCCCCCTTCATTTTGGATGGCCTCATAAAGTTGTGGAACTAGTTTTATTGAAACGTAAAAGTGACATAAGTTACATTATTAATCTGATTGAACTGTTGGGGCGGAGTAGGAACCGGAAATAAAGGCATTAGGAAAGCTCTGAGTTAAATAAAAAAATTAATTATTAATAGCATTAAATAATTACCAAAAATAGAATTAAAATTACTAAGTTAATTCTATTTAATTATAAATAGTAATAAATAATTACTATATTTAGATTTTTAACAAAAATAGTATTTAAATAAAAATAAGTAGTAAAAATAGTAATTAAATAATTACTATTAATAGAATAAATTGAATAAAAGTAGTATAAATATAATTATAAATTTTAGTTTGAAAGAGAGAACAGACCATAAGAGAAAATTACAGAGATAATAAACGAGTATTAAGGGCGTTAAAGAAGAAAGCGAACAATATTTTTTAGAAGGCTCATAATAAGCGACTACAGTTAATTTTCAATTCAGATTGAGCACACATCTCAAGTTATCAAGCCTACTGTATTTATAAATTATCTTATTGGAATTAGTATCGATTGAAAGCTCTTAATGCAATTGGAATTAAGTTCGACATAGATAACCATTTTCGGGTTCATCTATATTCATCAAGGATAAATAATTAGTTAGTTATTATTATTAAATATATTTACTTTTTAACAAATAAAGGGCATAGTCATCAGCCAACATTTTTTGTAGCTGTTTTGACTGTTTTAAATAAAACTATTAACCATTTATCTGGGTTAATAGTATCGCGGTTAAATTTCGGGAATCCCTCCTCTTTATCCTTTCACCTATATCGGGCTGTTGGCGCATTTAGAGCCAGCCTTAATTCTTTAAAATAATCTTTAGGGCGGTTTGTATAACCGATATCTATACTGCAGCGTGCAGCTAGTTATTTTTGGGATTATTTGCTTATCATTTTTGTGTTTAATACATATTTCGTTTTAATAAAACTTTAAATCATATTGTTATTTATTTATTTAATATTCACGCGCAACCTAAGTAGGTAGAAAGTGGCCCACTGCAGCAATAGGGGGGGGGGGTAAAATGTTGCAAACCTTTGATTGCATAACTTTTTCCGTAGACATTTTTTGATTACATAATTGTTGCCGTAATGCCCAATGCTTTCAGGGATTTTTGGTCCAAAATTTTTTTTATCAGACTATAGTGAGGGGGTCTCCTTGGTCCTGGGATTTTCAATACAAATAAAATTTTTTCAATAGAAAATTCGACTATCAATAAAAAAGCATGGATTTTTCTAGTTCAATTAAGGTGGGTCTCCTTGGTCCTGAGAAATAGGTGGTCTACACTAAAAAAGCATGGATTTTTCTAGTTCAATTAAGGTGGGTCTCCTTGGTCCTGAGAAATAGGTGGTCTACACTAAAAAACGTGGTAAATTTATCACACTATAGTGAGGTGGGTCTCCTTAGTCCTGAGAAATAGGTGGTCTACACTAAAAACGTGGTAAATTTTTCAATTGAAGTAAATAATGGTCCTAAAATTTAAATTACAATAAATTATGGTCAAAATTTTTGAATTACAGTAAATTATGGTCCTAAAAATTACAATAATTTATGGTCAAAATTTTTGAATTACAGTAAATTATGGTCCTAAAAATTAAATTACAGTAAATGATGGTCAAAATTTTTGAATTACAGTAAATTATGGTCAAAATTTTTCAATTACAGTAAATAATGGTCCAAATTTTTTGAATTACAGTAAATAATGGTTCTAAAAAATTAAATTACAGTAAATTATGGTTCTTAAAAATTAAATTACAGTAAATATTGGTCCAAATTTTTCAATTACAGTTAATTATGGTTCTAAAAATTTTTGAATTACAGTAAATTATGGTCAAAATTTTTCAATTAAAGTAAATTATGGTTCAAATTTTTAAATTAAAGTAATGAATGGGCTCAAATAACTAAATTAAGGTTCTAAAAAATTAAATTAAAGTTAATTAAGGTCCAAATTTTAAAATTAAGTAATCAATGGTCAAAATTTTAAATTAAAGTTAAATAAGTAAATTAAAGTAATAATTTTTAAATAAGTAATGTAATAAGTAAATTAAAGTAAGATTTTAAAATTTATTAACAAAATAATAGAAGGTGTTTGAGAATTGAAATTTTTTAATGAAAATTTTTATGGAATAATTTTTTTAAGTTAATTTTTAATGAAAATTTTTATGGAATAATTTTTTTAAGTAATTTTTAATGAAAATTTTTATGGAATAATTTTTTTAAGTAATTTTTAATGGAAATTTTTATGGAATATTTTTCAATGATAATTTTAGATGGAAAATTTCAATGAAATATTTTTCAAAGTCAAATGAAAATTTTAATGGAATAATAAAAATAGTAATAATATATCAACCAAATACATAAAAAATGAACTAGACACATAAAACACAAACAATTAACAAATGTAAAGATATAAAATTTATTCATCCAATATTTGCTTGTAATAAGCTCTTCTTAATTCTGCTAGTAAAATATGAACAACTTCTTTCATCTTATATTCTTGGCAGCATCTACATCTAAACGGACATGGTAATTTCATCGGATCCATACATACTTCACAATCGTCTATGCATTTAAATCTCGATTCTTGGACAGATTCGAAATGTCTTCGTATAAGTTCTTCTATATTGATCCCTGTTAATTGTTTGATTCTATAAGCTAATAATTCCGGAGCACAATATGAAAGTCTGTTCTTTATATTCGGGAACAAATCTTCCATCTTCGTTAATATAGTCTGGAATATGTAAGCTTGCTTATCGTCATCCATTTTTGAATTTTGTTATTGTAGATATTCAGTTAATTTAAACACAATTAATTAAATTAATTTAATTAACTTAATAAATATTCCAATATTTCTTCATTTGTTGTGATATTTATAGTTAATGATTTAATGAATTTCTGAATTTCTTGAATTTGATTAAAATAATCAAATGTTTTAATCCCTAATATAACAACTTTCCCACTTGAAAAAACATTTACACATAGTGGGTTATACTTGAGAATACGTAAAGCTGGAAATATTTCAGGCTCGTAGTAACTATCGGTTTTCCTTGACAATGCATTTAAATCAACGCATGTACCTATATCTAACGTTAATGTAATTGATTGGATTTGTAAATCTTGAATCTGATATTTGAGATCGCCTTCCTGTAATGGTTTCTTACATCCCATTATCCTACATTTCCCGCTCTTGAAGAATAAAATTGGATATTTTCCACTTCTGTCCACGACATGTTGAGGTTTTCCTGATGGGAACTTCATTCCATTAACTACACATCTTCCTCTATAATTAATGTTGCTGATCATTGTAATTATTGTAATTATAAACAAATAAAATAAAATAATTTAATTAAAAAATGGAATTAAGAAATGACGCAGTATATCAAATTGTAGGACCTAGTGGAAGCGGAAAAAACTTTATTTGTATGTAATTTATTACAATCAAACATGTTTAAATCTAAATTTAATAAAATATATTGGCATCGAGGTGCAGATGAAGAACATGGATTAACTCAAAACAGTTTCTGTAAATTAAAAATGACAATAATTAAAGGATTTGATAAAAATTGGTCATCTAGATTACGCCAAGGTGATGTTATTATTATCGATGATCTGTACCAGGAAGCAAATAAAGAAAAGGATTTTAATAATTTATTTACAAAAATCAGTAGACATTGCGGAGTTACAGTTATTTTCATTACACAAAATCTTTTTCATCAAGGTGGAAGTCATAGAACACGTAATTTAAATGTCCAATATTTAATTATTTTCAAAAATCCTAGAGATCAAACAATAATAGATTTTCTTGCAAGACAAGCTTATCCAAATAATAGAAAATTTTTGATTGATTCATTCCAAGATGCGACAAAAATTCCTCATGGATATTTATTTTTTGATTTTACACAACAATGTCCAGATGATATGCGTATTAGAACTGATATTTTTAATATAAACGGTGTTACGATTTATAAACAAAACTAAAAACTAAATAAAATTAATCATGTCATTTAAAAAAGTAGTTGTTAAAAATCTTCCAAGTGTTTCGAAGAAAATTACCAAGAAAACAAAGAAAACAAAAAGCGGATCAAAAAGTACAAAAAGTACAAAAACTAAGAAACAAATCAAGAAGTGGATCAAATTATAAACAATCCGTCGTGTAAATTAATAATAATAATGAAATTTGAACGGAGTTTACCATATTTTAATGCTTTAATAAAGGCACCAAATTCGAAACGAATATCAATTTTACAATCTTTTCCATCATTTGTTATTGATGATTTACTTGAAGTTATTATAAATGTTGTCCGCGGTAATGTAAATATAACTAAAGCTAAAAGATTAGTATTGCAAAGACATAAAAGATCACTTTTATCTCTAGTTGATACAAAAAATCGTCGTCTAATGAGAAAGATAATATATAACAAAAAGGAGGGTTCTTGGGGTGCACTAATTCCTATAGTCTTATCTGCAATTAGTGCAATCTCATCATTAAGTTCTTAATGGGTATCAAGAGTTCATTACCAAATAAAAATATTGTAGATTTTAATATTTTGACAACTTGTTGTAATAATGAAGGAAAACGTATCACAAAACCAACACAAAAGTGGAAAAAGTGAAAACAAAAGTGAAATCAAAAGTGAAACAAAAGTGGAAAAGTGAAAACAAAAGTGAAATCAAAAGTGAAAACAAAAGTGGAAAAAGTGAAAACAATAGAGAAAAAGTTAAAAACAATATGGACAAACCCAAAAGATCCAGATGGTTTTGGTGGCGTAGAAAAATTAACAAAACGAGTGAATAATTCAAAGAAAGAAACTCAGAAATGGTTATCTAATCAATTAGCATATAGTTTAAATAAACCAATGTTGAAACGATTTCCAACAAGACCATACAAAACAATTGGAAACAATGATGTATGGCAAATGGATTTGATGGAAATGATACCTTATTCAAAAATTAACAAGGGGTACAAATATATTCTGACTTGTATAGATGTTTTTAATAGATATGCTCGTGCTGTTCCTACAAAAACTAAATCTGCAAATGAAATGGCTGATGCGATAAAAGAAATGTTTGCAGATGGTAAACCTATTAATTTACAAACGGATTTAGGTAATTAAATTTAATTAATAAATTTTTAAATATATGATTTAGGTAAAGAATTTTATAACAGCAAAGTTAAAGAGGTTATCAAAGGAATAAACCACTACTCGGTATTTCTCAGTTCAAAGCTGCTCATGTAGAACGATTTAATCGAACTTTAAGAGAACGTTTGAAAAAATATTTTGTATATCAAGGTAATAAAACTTGGATAAATGTTTTGCCAAAAATTATTTTCAGTTACAATCATTCACCACACAGAGGATTAAAAGGACAAACACCTGCTGATTTTACTAAAAATCAACCAAAGTTAGAGAAAATCAATAAACCAAAATACAAGGTTGGTGATCATGTAAGAATTAGTAAAATCAATTCTTCACCATTCATCAAAAACTTTGATAATAATTGGAGTGATGAAGTATATCAAATTTTTAAAAATCGATACAAAACAGAATCCTGTCATGTATGTGATAGTTGATCATGAAACAAACCAATCACTGGTAAATTCTATGAACAAGAACTCCAAGTAATTCCTGCTCCTACAATATTTAGAATTCAAAAGATTTTAAAAACCAAAAAGATGGTAAATATAAACAATACTATGTTAAATGGCATGGATATGAAACTCCATCTTGGATATCCGAAAATCAATTGATTAAATAAATATTATGAAAGATTTTTATATTATTTACCTTCTAATAGTTGTCCTCTTATTTTCCCTGATAATGAAGCTAGTAAATTTAATGTCGAATTTCAAAATCCTATTTACTTGGATGGTGAATGGGAAGTAGCTCTCATGGACTTTACCTTTGTGTATAATACTTTTCCTTATTACAGTAATTCATTGATACAATATGAAAAAGTAAAGATGGATGAAGAAATTAAATATTTTAGAATAAATAATTCAAATCGAACCTTTGAAGTAATAAATCCTAAAAATACTCCTGAAGTTGACATGTTCATTGAAAGATATGAGAATTTGGTTGTTGTTTGTCCACATGTTCCATTTAAAATAACGTTTCCAGATTTTGAACATGCTAATAAATTTGGATTAAAATCAGTATCGGTTATTAGTGATAGTGATCATTTGCGAATTAAATTACCAAAATTTACAGAAGATAAAACAATTGATCAATTTGGTATAATTATAAGTGTTGTTGAAAAAACAAAATTTGAACATTATTTCGAAGATGAACTATACATCAATACTTTATCTGAAATACATGGTCAGTTAATGACAATTAATCCGTCTCCCTTTAAAGATTTAAAAATACAAAATAATGAATTGGTTAAAATAAGTCTTGCTGATAACATTTCATCAATAACCTTTGATAAAAATTTAACAAAAACATTGGGATTAAAGAAACAAACATTTACAGAGAAAGAAATTATTGGAACAAAAATTCCAAAATTATTTAATCATCATCAACAAATGTTTATTTACTCAAATATTATCGAACCATTGACTGTTGGAGATGTAAGAGTTCCGTTATTGAAATCTATTTGGATAAAAAAATATGAACAAGGAGAAATTGTGCAACTAGAAATGAAGAATCCAATGTATCTACCAATTTCTAATTCTTCTATAAACAACATTGAAATCAATATACGAGATGATAGTGGAAAATTAATAAAATTTAGTAGAGATACAAAAACACACTTGACATTACATTTTCGTAAAATAAATGATTAAAAAAGATTTTTATGTGAATTTACCTTCTAATAGTTGTCCTCAGACTCATCCAAATAATGAAGCAGGTAAATTTAATGTCGAATTTCAAAATCCTATTTACTTGGATGGTGAATGGGAAGTAGCTCTCATGGACTTTACCTTTGTGTATAATTATTTTCCTTTTTACAGTAATTCAAATGTCAAATATAGTAAAAGTGTATTACATACAAGTTATGAATACTTTTACTTTAACCAAGAAAAAAATGAATATACAATCAGTCACGACTCTCCATTTTATTTAATATATATTGATGGAAATACATTGAACATTAATTGTAAATATTTTCCTTTTAAAGTAGAATTCGATAGTATTAAAGAAGCACAAAAATTGGGATTTTCAGAAAAAGAAATAACTTTTAAACAAACCTTGAACCAAATCACTATTCCTCCAAATAATCGAAAAATAAAGTTTGATACAATTCGATTAACTATACAATATTATTACGATGTTGAGTTTACTGATAAATTCGAAGAAAATATCATTACAGATCTTTCACAAATAAATGATCAACTATCAACCTTTTATCCTCGTCCATTTAAATCTGTTGATATTCAAAAAGGAAAAATTGTTAAAATTGTAATGGATGATGATGTCAGTAAAGTTCAATTTAGTAAATTTTAGCTAATAGTTTAGGATTATTAGAAGAAGCATATACTGACAAACTTATTATTGGTTTTAAAGAACCTGAAGTATTACAACGCAATCAACAATTGATGATCTATACAAATATTATCGAACCGATTATTGTTGGTGATACATTGGTCCCTCTTTTGAAATGTATTTGGGTGGAAAAACATAAAAAAGATGATTTAGTACAAATAATTGAAAAGAATCCAATGTACTTACCTGTATCGTCTTCATATATAAACAATATAGAAATCAATATACGAGATGATAGTGGAAAATATATATTTGGAAAAGAAGATAAACATACTTGACATTACATTTTCGTAAAATAAATGAGTAATCCTGACATAATACATTTTTATAGTAGTAACCAATCGGGTGGTGATTTACCATATTTTTGTTGGTAAACAATATGGAACCGGTTGGTTGAAGACAATAGGTAGATTTGCACTCCCAATTCTTAGACGAATAGGAAATTTTGGTATGAAAACAGCTAATGACGTAATAAATAACAATGCAAATATCTTGCCTGCTTTAAAATCAAATGCAATTTCTGAAATTAAAGAATCATTACCAGCAGTGATGCAACACTTACCTGAAGTAATTATAAAGTATCCGATGTATTTAAAAATGATAAAGAACAAAAAGGCGGAATACTTAAACGCCGAAAAATTATGAAGAAACATATAAACAAAAGAATGAAAGGATATGGTACCATCTTTGAAAAATGATTAGTGCTAAATCAGAATTATGTCTTTTTGATAGACCTTCTCCCCAAGCAGTGATTGAACATGGAGCATTTGAAGATGTATACCCAAGAAATTCTATTACAGATGCTGGTTCTTCTTCGATTCAATTTTACATAAACGGATCGCAGACTGAATATTTAGATTTGAATGATACTTTGTTATATATTCAATTGAAAGTTGTTAATAATTTAGGGTGAGAATTTAGGCGAATCAGAAGTAATTCCAAATAATTTCTTCTTCCAAACCCTTTTAAAGATGTTGAATTAATTTTTAATTCAATCAAAGTTGAAGGATCAAATGATAGATTTGCCCACAAAGCATTAATTGAAACACTTATAAATTATGACGGAGATACTAAACGAACATCTTTAGGTGGAATGGGGTATACTAACAAAGATCTTACGAGAAAAACATGGATTGAAAAATCAAATCCTTTTCTTTATGTTCCCCACTTCAATTTGATTTCTTTGATCAACCTAAATATTTACTACCAGGTGTTAGTGTTCAAATTAAATTAACAAGATCAAATCCAACGCTTAGTTTAACTTGTGCGAAATTGAACCGAAAATTTTATTATTAGACGCAAAATTAATGGTTAGAAGAGTTCGTGTTGAACCATCGGTTTGGCAGGACATCAAATTGGTCTGTCTACAAAAAATGCGATTTATCCTTTAAGAAGCAAAGAAGTTGTCGATTTCTCATTACCTATTGGTTCTTCCTCTTTTTATAAAGAACAAATATTTGGAGATAGACGATTACCTAATTTTATACTTGTTGCATTTCAATCTAGTAAAAGATTTAGTGGATCGTTTTCAGAATCATTTTCTATATTTGATCACTTTAATGTCAAGTCCATAACTTTAAGTAAAGGAAGTGATTATCGCGAAAAATATAGTCAAGATTTTGAGAATGATGATTATAGTACAAGTTATATGCAATCGATTATTAGAAATATGGGTTATCTAAATAAAAATATGAATTGTGGTATCACCATGTCTGATTTTAAGAGCAAGTATCCATTCTTTACATTCGTATTGGCACCAGATTTTGATCTTCATCAAAGTCAGTTACCACAAAGCGGAAATTTGCGATTAGATATTAAATTCGCATCTTCACTTACTGAAGCTGTTTCTGTAATTGTATATGGAGTTTTTGAAAAAGAAATTCAAATTACATCTACTCGTACTGTTTTGGTATAATATAAACCAAATATCGAAAATCAATTAATCAAATATGAAGTAAGAATTAATTTAAATTATTTAATTATTATTAATTTAGTTCTATTCAGATACATGTTATCGGAAGAAAATTACTAGGAAAAGAATTTCTAGGTGTTTTCCCACTAGACAAAATACCTTATTTAGATGTCAACAAAGCAATAATTGTAAATACTCAATCTGCTAATCTGAATGGTGAACATTGGCTTGCAGTATACGTGAAACCAGACAAAATATATGCATTTGATCCAATGGGATTCTATTATCCACCTATATTAATCAATAAACTACAATCAATGTCAATGCCAATTGAATACAATCGAATACGTTACCAAAATCCTATAACAAAAACATGTGGACAACATTGTTTGGCTTGGTTAAAGTCAATGAAATAAATTTTATAATAAAAAGTTGTTTTTAAAATATTCACTAAATTCACAATTAAAATAATTTATTCACAAAACAAAATAATATTCACAATTAATTTTACTAGCATATTTTTCAAAAAATCATCCCAAGTAATTTGCTCCATCAACAATCTTATCATTCGAGGTATTTCTAATAAATTATTGATATCTTCTATATTTAAAATATTATTGACAATAAATTGTATATTTCCCAAATATACTAAATATTGGTTACTATAATTCTCCAAACATATTTCCATTAATTCATATTCATAACCTAAATAAATCGTTAATTTTTTCTTGTTTCTAATGTTATGTTAGCATCTAAAAATAAATCAATTTTGCCAAATAGTCGTCTCAATTGATTTGATATCAAATTTTGATGAACTAATGTAATATTAGTTAACAGGTCTTGTTTCAAATCTTATATAATCAATTTCTAATGGGTCTAAAATTGTATCTTCATCAAATTCTTGGAATGGAATAACAACATCATCTTCAGTCACAGTGAAATCTCGTAAAAATACATCGGAAATAAAAGATGTATACAAAGCTTTTTTGCGGATATTGGTTATAAAATTATCTTTAAAGTATATTTGATCTTCAATAAAAGAACCATTATCCTTTCATTAAATTCTTCAGTATTTTCATTAATTAGTAATTTTCTAATTAAATGGTATATTTTTGTCAAATAATCTGATGCCAAATCAGTATTTTGAACGAGTATTTCAATTCCGAAAAACTGGTATTCAAAGATTCTTCGAGCACAATTATATATTTTTTAAAATTGCAAAAGGAGAATTTCGATTACATTCTATGATACTATTTAATATATATTCCAAATCCACAGGTGTTTTTCTTATATATTTCATCAGTTTGCGGTTGATATTTCTAATACAAGATCTAAAACTAAGTTTATAAAATTCGTGTTTCAACTTAACTAATCTCATATAATCTATAAATAAATCTTTCTTCTTTAATAAATTAAATTCAAGTTTGTCAAGTGGGCAACGAGTAGAAATATTTAAACATTCTAAGAAACAATTAGTACAAAACGAATGGTTACATCCAATAGTTATAAACATTTCTATAGCGTATTCAGTGTAGCAAACAATGCATTCCATTTTAATTTTTCGATAAGCATATAATAAAATTTTTAAATAATAGAGTAAGTAAATGATTTTTTATAATTTATAAATAAATCAATTGGATAAAATTAATTTAAATTATTTCAATAAATTTTTAGTTTATTATTTAAATTATTTCAATAAATTTTTAGTTTATTATTTCAATAAATTTTAGTTTATTATTTAAATTATTTCAATAAATTTTTAATTAAGTTAATTATTGCGCAAGTTATTTAATCCTTTAATTATTACACAAGTTATTTAATCCTTTAATTATTACACAAGTTATTTAATCCTTTAATTATTACGCTTGGTATCAAATCCTTTAATTATTACACAAGTTATTTAATCCTTTAATTATTACGCTTGGTATCAAATCCTTTAATTATTACGCTTGGTATCAAATTTAATTATTACGTAATGTATTAAGTAGAAGAAGAAGTATATAAATGATTTGTTTCTCAAATTTGGTCATAATTTGTTAGTACCAAGGATCGTAAGAATTTTATTTTTTAATTATTAAAATTAAATTATTTTTTAGATAAAAAAGATTGAAACTAAAAAACTATGAAAATGAACAAAACTTCTGAAATGAATGAAACTATGAACAAAAATTTTGAAATGAATGAAACTATGAATAAAAATTTTGAAATGAATGAAACTATGAATAAAAATTTTGAAATGAATGAAACTATGAATAAAAAATCTGAAATGAATGAAACTATGAAAAAAAATGTCAAATGTAAGTATTTTTATCAATTTTTTAATAAAATTTTATAAGATGAAATTACTAATATTTTTTAATGATTATTAATGATATTTTTATATAATTTTTTAATAAAATTTTATTTGATCTTAAGAGGAAATTCACTCATTTTTATAATCTAATATTTTACTAATATTTTAAATAAAATTTTTAATGAAATAAGGGGAAATCCCTCGCAAATTTTTTTTATAATGAGAACTTAAAAAAATAGAACTTAATAATGTAGTCTACAGTGAGCACGTAGCTACATAGTAGTCTGCAGTGAGCATGCAGCTACTTCTCTAATATAAATACTAATAATGTAGTCTACAGTGAGCACGTAGCTACTTCTCTAATATAAATACTAATAATGTAGTCTACAGTGAGCACGTAGCTACATAGTAGTCTGCAGTGAGCATGCAGTACTCTTTAATAATAATCTGACCCTTATTAAATAATTATTAACTTTAAAATTTTTCAACAACATTTAAAAATAACACTTAAATATTTATTCAAAAACATTTGTAATTTTCCAAATTGGTTTAATTATAACTCCATTTATCTTGACTCCTTGAATAAGTATTCGCACTTTTGATTTTTTATCTTCGTCTAATTTACACCCTTTTTCACAATTGATAAATGTAAATTTTTCATTAAAACTCATTTCTTTATTAATTAATTTAAGAATTTCTCCAAGATTTTTTCTATCTTCTTCCCCAATATCTCCAATTTGAATATTGAATTGACATGTTTTTAAATTAACTGGTTCCTATAACAAATTAATATTAAATAATTAAATAAAAAATTACCTTGAACGAATAAGTAATAGGATATTTCAAATAGTACATATTATATTGAAGGAATTGAATAGGAGGTTTACATACCATACCTATAACTGATGTACTATTTTCTTCTAATAGGATACTATTTATAGTAGACATTTTTTGTTAAATTTATTTCATTAAATTATCATTTATAGCAAATAATTAATTTTGATTGGATGCATACATGCAAAATTATAAGAAAATTTTAATTGTATTATCAAATGTTTTAGCCAAATTTTTAAATGTATATATTTTTAGGTATACTTTACCCAAATTATTGTTCGTCGACAGAACATAATAATTGTCATTCTATAATGGAGAGTTATTATTCTAAAAAATACTATAATAAAACTTTTTTTATATGCCCCATATGTAAGATTAGCGAACCCTTAACATACAACGTTTTTTATAATAAGCATAAACACCATTTAGATAGGTTCAATTCTAAAAAAGATGTTATTTTTAAACGTCCTTCAACTATTGAAATAAATACTACTAATAAAAAAATTAAATTAAATACATTTGTTGAATCCCAGGTCGGATTAGTTGATGAATCCAATGATGGATTGTCTTTTGCTGAATCCAATGATGGATTGTCTTTTGCTGAATCCAATGATGGATTGCCTTTTGTTGAATCCCAGGTCGGATTAGTTGATGAATCCTATAATGAATTTGATAATCTTTCACTCGACTCTTGGATGTAGATGAACCCAATAATGAATTTGATAATCTTTCACTCGACTCTTGGGATGTAGATGAACCCAATAATGAATTTGATAATCTTTCACTCGACTCTTGGGATGTAGATGAACCCAATAATGAATTTGATAATCTTTCACTCGACTCTTCGACTACTAATGTACAAATAGGAGGTAATGTACCCATAGTACAAAAAGATTTAAGGGGTACACATCAAATTTTAAGTCTAAATACAAGTAACTTGAATATAAAGGAAATAATATTTCCAGAACAATTAATTATAAAATTACGAGATATTATTAACGAATTAGGCTCCGTCAAAATTCAATTCGGAATAACAATCGAATTTGAAAAAGACGGGGAAATAAAGGTTAATAATATTTCGAATTACGCAAAACCTTTAACTGCCTCATTTTTTGACGAAGGCATTAGGGAACTAAACGAGAAAATAAGTAATATCACAGAGTTAGGAAGTAGTTGGATTATAAAAAAAATAACAGAAATCCACTTCACCATAACGAAAATAAGTAGGTTAAGCAGATTAAGTGGTAGGAGTTTCATTGAACTACCTACTTGTCTAAAAAATAAATATTGTTTAATTAATGTAAAAAACACCGATGATTCGTGTTTTTTATATAGCATTTTAGCTATTTTAAAATATGATGAGGTTATTAGCCAATATAGAAATAGAACATCAAGTTATAATTTATCTGAGTTAATATATAATCCATTAGATTTACCAATGAAATTAAAAGATATTAGAAAATTCGAGGCCAAAAATCCTGGTTTAATAATTAACGTTTTTTTCTTATGACAATAACAAACAATTAATAGATAATTACGTTTTAAAACACCCCCATTTAGACATTATACATCGTTCCAAAGTTTTAAATGGAACAGTAATTAATTTACTTTTATTAAATAAAGGGAACAATTTTCATTACATTGCTATAAGCAATTTAAATAAGTTACTGAATTGCCACATAAACATTAGTTGTCCTACACGCATACAATCAATATGGTGTCATCGTTGTTTGAATGGTTTTAAAAATAGAAACGCACTAGAAAAACATGAAATATTATGCAAACGCAATCAATTAGGAACTACTCTTTATACTTTCCCTCAAATAAATTCTTACAGTTTACTGACTGGTCGAAAACAGTAACTCCTCCTTTCGTAGTTTATGCCGATTTTGAGGCTATTTTACCTTGTGATAATGATCATTTTCAGCGACACATGCCAATATCTGCTGGTCTTTTACTAGTAAATAACTTTGACGGATCTAAATCTTATCAGCAGTTCATAGGTTTAGATTGCGTCGAGAGTTTTTTAAGTGCTATAGAGGATATAGCATTAAATAAGGTTCTTCCTTTTTATTATAAAATGGGTAGGAAACCAATGATTAAATTAACTAAAAATGAGCAACAACAATTCATTAATTCAACGGTTTGTTATCTTTGTTTGAAATCTATCGTGGATCCTGTTAGAGATCACGATCATTTTACGGGCAAATACTTGGTGCAGCTTGTAGCACATGTAACGTAAATAGAAAAATAAATAAAATTTTGCCTATCGTATTTCACAACTTGAAGGGATACGATATGCATCATATACTTAAATATGGATTAAATAAATTTAAAAATTGGAATTTAGGGTGTATCCCAATAACTACGGAAAAATTTATATCTTTGATTGCTCATTTAGGGCAAAATTAGTCTAAGATTCATTGATTCATATCAATTTGTCAATGATTCTTTGGCTAAAGCAGTCAAAACTTTGAATTCTTTGCCTTTACTAATTCTGCTTTTTCTGGCACCATAGTAAGTGAAAAAGGAATCTTCCCTTATAATTTCGCCACTTCTTTAGATGTCCTACAAACTACGTATGAATTACCACCAATCTGGGAGGGTGTCACTGAGCTTGAGTATGAAAAAGCTCAGGAGATTTGGGTAGAATCTAATTGCAGAACTTTATTAGATTATATGATGATCTACCTAAAACTTGATTGTTTTCTTTTGGCTGATTTCTTTCATCAGTTTAGGTTGAAATCAATTGCTCACAATAGATTAGAGCCTTTGAATTATTTCGGAATTCCTGGCATGTCTTGGTCTTCTGCATTAATGTCTTTAAATGAACCAATTGAACTCATAACTGAAAACGAAATGTTTAGCTTTTATGAGGGTGGAATAAGAGGCGGTCTTACTTTTGTGAATAAGCATTACGTAAAAACCGACGAGAACACCGAGTTACTATATATAGATATTAATAATCTTTATGGTGGGCTTTAAGTCAATCATTACCTTGTGG
>CAUHTR010008176.1:0-29989 GCA_959609185.1 Schmidtea polychroa | reverse complement strand
CAGAACAATTAATTATAAAATTACGAGATATTATTAACGAATTAGGCTCCGTCAAAATTCAATTCGGAATAACAATCGAATTTGAAAAAGACGGGGAAATAAAGGTTAATAATATTTCGAATTACGCAAAACCTTTAACTGCCTCATTTTTTGACGAAGGCATTAGGGAACTAAACGAGAAAATAAGTAATATCACAGAGTTAGGAAGTAGTTGGATTATAAAAAAAATAACAGAAATCCACTTCACCATAACGAAAATAAGTAGGTTAAGCAGATTAAGTGGTAGGAGTTTCATTGAACTACCTACTTGTCTAAAAAATAAATATTGTTTAATTAATGTAAAAAACACCGATGATTCGTGTTTTTTATATAGCATTTTAGCTATTTTAAAATATGATGAGGTTATTAGCCAATATAGAAATAGAACATCAAGTTATAATTTATCTGAGTTAATATATAATCCATTAGATTTACCAATGAAATTAAAAGATATTAGAAAATTCGAGGCCAAAAATCCTGGTTTAATAATTAACGTTTTTTCTTATGACAATAACAAACAATTAATAGATAATTACGTTTTAAAACACCCCCATTTAGACATTATACATCGTTCCAAAGTTTTAAATGGAACAGTAATTAATTTACTTTTATTAAATAAAGGGAACAATTTTCATTACATTGCTATAAGCAATTTAAATAAGTTACTGAATTGCCACATAAACATTAGTTGTCCTACACGCATACAATCAATATGGTGTCATCGTTGTTTGAATGGTTTTAAAAATAGAAACGCACTAGAAAAACATGAAATATTATGCAAACGCAATCAATTAGGAACTACTCTTTATACTTTCCCTCAAAATAAATTCTTACAGTTTACTGACTGGTCGAAAACAGTAACTCCTCCTTTCGTAGTTTATGCCGATTTTGAGGCTATTTTACCTTGTGATAATGATCATTTTCAGCGACACATGCCAATATCTGCTGGTCTTTTACTAGTAAATAACTTTGACGGATCTAAATCTTATCAGCAGTTCATAGGTTTAGATTGCGTCGAGAGTTTTTTAAGTGCTATAGAGGATATAGCATTAAATAAGGTTCTTCCTTTTTATTATAAAATGGGTAGGAAACCAATGATTAAATTAACTAAAAATGAGCAACAACAATTCATTAATTCAACGGTTTGTTATCTTTGTTTGAAATCTATCGTGGATCCTGTTAGAGATCACGATCATTTTACGGGCAAATACTTGGGTGCAGCTTGTAGCACATGTAACGTAAATAGAAAAATAAATAAATTTTGCCTATCGTATTTCACAACTTGAAGGGATACGATATGCATCATATACTTAAATATGGATTAAATAAATTTAAAAATTGGAATTTAGGGTGTATCCCAATAACTACGGAAAAATTATATCTTTGATTGCTCATTTAGGCAAAATTAGTCTAAGATTCATTGATTCATATCAATTTGTCAATGATTCTTTGGCTAAAGCAGTCAAAACTTTGAATTCTTTGCCTTTACTAATTCTGCTTTTTCTGGCACCATAGTAAGTGAAAAAGGAATCTTCCCTTATAATTTCGCCACTTCTTTAGATGTCCTACAAACTACGTATGAATTACCACCAATCTGGGAGGGTGTCACTGAGCTTGAGTATGAAAAAGCTCAGGAGATTTGGGTAGAATCTAATTGCAGAACTTTATTAGATTATATGATGATCTACCTAAAACTTGATTGTTTTCTTTTGGCTGATTTCTTTCATCAGTTTAGGTTGAAATCAATTGCTCACAATAGATTAGAGCCTTTGAATTATTTCGGAATTCCTGGCATGTCTTGGTCTTCTGCATTAATGTCTTTAAATGAACCAATTGAACTCATAACTGAAAACGAATGTTTAGCTTTTTATGAGGGTGGAATAAGAGGCGGTCTTACTTTTGTGAATAAGCATTACGTAAAAACCGACGAGAACACCGAGTTACTATATATAGATATTAATAATCTTTATGGGTGGGCTTTAAGTCAATCATTACCTTGTGGCGAATTTTGTTGGGTTCTTGATGGATTTGATAAAATAATGGATGAATGTAGGAATTTAAATCTTGAATCTTTGTCTTATGGATACACGCTTGAAGTTGATCTTGTAATTCCTTCTGAGCTTCATGATAAGTTGGATGATTTCCCTGTAGCTGCTGAAAAAATGAAACCTGCTGGGTCTAAGGTTGAAAAATTATTATTAACTCATCTTCCAAAATCTAATTATGTTATTCATTGGAGATTATTAAAATTATATTTAGAACTTGGTGTTAAAGTAACACATGTAAATAGAGGTGTAAGATTTAAGCAATCACCAATTTTAAAAAATATATAGATACAAATACCGAATTAAGATCAAAAAGCATAAATAACTTAGATAAAAATTATTATAAATTACTAAATAACAGTTTATACGGCAAAACAGTTGAAAATTTAAAGAGAAGAATGAATCTTCGTCTTTGTACAACTGCCGGTAAACTTGTTAAATATTCTTCGAAGCCAACTTTTAAAAAAATCTATTAAAATAGACGATAATTTAATCGCTGCATTATTGAATTCAGATTCTATATGTTTAGATAGACCAAGTTACATTGGTCAATCTGTACTTGATCTATCTAAACTTAGAATGTATGAATTGCAATATAAGGATCTGGAATCATTTCGCAATGAGTTTAATTGTAAAATTAATATCGTTGCAGGTGATACAGATTCTTTTTTCCTTGAAGTCATTAACTGTAAACTTGAGGTTCTTTTACCTGCAATGATTCGAGATAATTTATTGGATACTTCCAATTACAATAGTTGTCATTCCTTATATAGTAAGAACCTTGATTCAGTCATTGGAAAGTTCAAAGACGAGAATAAAGGTCTTAAATATAAGGAGTGGGTTTTTCTTAGACCTAAATGTTATAGCTTGTTGGGTGATGAGGAAACAAAAAAGGCTAAAGGTGTAACATTGAAAGGTAGTGACATAAAACATCAGTCATACCTGGATTGTTATAACACTAACCAGATTTTTTCGGTCCTCAGACTAAAATAAACAAGCAAAAATCATCAAATTTTTACAATTAAAAACACAAAATAGCACTAACAAACAAAGATGACAAAAGGGTTTGGGTGGGGAAAAATACTAGTCTTGCATATGGGCATGTAAGATTAAGTGAATTAAATATTGGAGAAAATGTTGCAGAAATTGTTGCAGAAAAATATTTCAGAAAATGTTGGAGAAAATGATGGAGAAGATGAGGAAGAATTAAATGAAGATTTTGGAGAAGATGAGGAAGAATTAAATGAAGATTTTGGAGAAGATGACATCGATATCGATGACGTTATTTTGTCCGATGAGGACTAATTTTATTGAATAAATTTTATATCTTTACATTTGTTAATTGTTTGTGTTTTATGTGTCTAGTTCATTTTTTATGTATTGGTTGATATATTATTACTATTTTATTATTCCATTAAAATTTTCATTTGACTTTGAAAAATATTTCATTGAAATTTTCCATCTAAAATTATCATTGAAAAATATTCCATAAAAATTTCCATTAAAAATTACTTAAAAAAATTATTCCATTTAAATTTTCATTTGACTTTGAAAAATATTTCATTGAAATTTTCCATCTAAAATTATCATTGAAAAATATTTCATAAAAATTTCCATTAAAAATTACTTAAAAAAATTATTCCATAAAAATTTTCATTAAAAATTATCATTGAAAAATATTTCATTAAAATTTTCATTAAAAAATTTCAATTCTCAAACACCTTCTATTATTTTGTTAATAAATTTTAAAATCTTACTTTAATTTACTTATTACATTACTTATTTAAAAATTATTACTTTAATTTACTTATTTAACTTTAATTTAAAATTTTGACCATTGATTACTTAATTTTAAAATTTGGACCTTAATTAACTTTAATTTAATTTTTTAGAACCTTAATTTAGTTATTTGAGCCCATTCATTACTTTAATTTAAAAATTTGAACCATAATTTACTTTAATTGAAAAATTTGAACCTTAAATTACTTTAATTTAAATTTTTAGAACCATAATTAACTGTAATTGAAAAATTTGGACCAATATTTACTGTAATTTAATTTTTAAGAACCATAATTTACTGTAATTTAATTTTTTAGAACCATTATTTACTGTAATTCAAAAAATTTGGACCATTATTTACTGTAATTGAAAAAATTTGGACCATTATTTACTGTAATTGAAAAATTTTGACCATAATTTACTGTAATTCAAAAATTTGGACCTTAATTAACTTTAATTTAATTTTTTAGAACCATTATTTACTGTAATTCAAAAAATTTGGACCATTATTTACTGTAATTGAAAAATTTTGACCATAATTTACTGTAATTCAAAAATTTTGACCATCATTTACTGTAATTTAATTTTTAGGACCATAATTTACTGTAATTCAAAAATTTTGACCATAAATTATTGTAATTTTTAGGACCATAATTTACTGTAATTCAAAAATTTTGACCATAATTTATTGTAATTTAAATTTTAGGACCATTATTTACTTCAATTGAAAAATTTACCACGTTTTTAGTGTAGACCACCTATTTCTCAGGACTAAGGAGACCCACCTCACTATAGTGTGATAAATTTACCACGTTTTTTAGTGTAGACCACCTATTTCTCAGGACCAAGGAGACCCACCTTAATTGAACTAGAAAAATCCATGCTTTTTTAGTGTAGACCACCTATTTCTCAGGACCAAGGAGACCCACCTTAATTGAACTAGAAAAATCCATGCTTTTTTATTGATAGTCGAATTTTCTATTGAAAAAATTTTATTTGTATTGAAAATCCCAGGACCAAGGAGACCCCCTCACTATAGTCTGATAAAAAAAATTTTGGACCAAAAATCCCTGAAAGCAAAAAAATGAGTTGGCAACAATTGCGTAATAAAAAGTTGCAACAATTTTACCCCCCCCCCCCCCCCGGGGGGGGGGGGTAATTGTTGCCGCGGGCTACTATCTACCTACTAACCTAACATATAATTTGTGGAGTCAAATCTTTTTGTGTTAGATCGAACTACCCATCGAACCTAATAGAACTGTCTGAAGAATTTGTGCAAAACCATTTGATCACTAAGGGTATAATCAGCTATTCAAATCTGCATGGTAATTGACAGTTTCTTCCTAGTTAAAATATGCGCTGATTTTGTTTCTTTGACATTAAAATACACTATCCAACGTTCAAAATATACCTTGATTAACTTCAATTTTGAGTTACAAGGCTACAAGGCTTCACCTTAAAATAGAAATCAGAAATTAGAAAGTGATAAAGTGAAAAGTTGAAAAATAGAAAATGTAAAATAAACTAAAGGGTAAAATTTTGTAAAAAATTATATGCCAATGGTTTTGTAATAAAATGAGTGCTTGCCAATAATTTCTTAGGGACTTGTTGATTTCGAAAAAATTTTCGAACCAGCGAAATAATTAGATTTATTCCAAGGAAAGACAATTGATATAAACACTTTTGCATATATATAATTTATTTTCATTATGAACATCACTGATAAGAGGGCGATGCAGGCGGTGTAAATCATCGGGGCCCGCGATATAATCATATTTGGCTTTTTTACATAATTAAACAATTTTCAAAATCTAAGTTTGTGATAACTTAAGTTTATATGTATCATGGAATTTCATAAGTAATAAATAGGATTACTAAAACAAATGCTTTTTAAAAAATATATCAGTTTGTAATTGCAAAGAGGACCCGTACTGACGAATTGCATCGGGAGCCCGGCCTGACTCTCGACGGCCCTGATTATGACTATAGATCAAAGTTTGAAAATAACTTTTAAAAAAACCAATTGAATTTATGTCAATTATATATAAAATATAAAAAAGGTTTAGACAAATTGTGATACGGATTGATGTTAAACCGCAACGGTTTTCGAAATTTTAATAATTTAATTAAAATTGTATTGAATAAAATTAACCACCGTTTGCAGACATATTTCAGTAGAATTACTGTGTAACAGACCCGGTTTTTGATCGTGATCACAGAATAGACGTTTGATTCTGGACAACTGAATTTTTAGACGTTTTTTAAGAAATTAAATGGCTGAGATCAAACCTTAAATGAAAAAAATGCACTTGTTCTGTGAAATGATTTCAAAAGAACATTTATATTTTCATCAAATATTTTTTTTAATATTTTGTCATAAATTTTTATTAATAATTGTTTAAAATTTTACAGTTAATACATTTCATAGGTTTATAAGTCTATAGTAAATATGATTTTTCGTTGATTTGTGACGGAAACTGCTTCTCATAACCATACCACAAGGAGACAAAAAGTATGTTAAAATGAGAGTTATACAAATATAAAGCCAACGTCGCTCAAGTATATAAAAAATCTAAAAGTGATACTTGTATGGGCATTGCTTTTTTTAGCTGAAATTAGCTAACAAATAAAATAATTATGCAGGACACAAAATATACATTTATTAGTTATTAGTAATGACGTAGTATATTAATGGCGTATATTTACCGTGAGCGTGTTTTATATAATAGTAATAACACATAGGAAGCACGGAGTTATGATTCACTCGCTTTGGCGTACGACTAATACTTTTAATTTGATTGTAATTGACTATTTGAAATGTCAGAAATAGAAATATGACAAAAAACCAAAACATATGTCAATTTTTTATAATCATTCGGCGAAAAAAGGTATTGATATTATTTTATACGAAGGACTTTTAAAAGATCAAAAAGAAGATATTATATACTTAGTTATACCGTTTATAACGCTATAGATACTTTGGGAAGTATGTAGACGTTTGAAAATTATAGAATAAATATATTGGTTGTGAGAAAAAGAAAATTATGAAAGATTTATGCAGATTAATGCTTTTTAGAAGTTTTTATTAACAATTATCCACTTGCATGTTATATTGGAAGTCTGTCAAATATATATTACTGAAAATCGTATAAAAGTAATTTTACTAAAATTATGTAAAAATGGAAGAGACAAATGTCCATTGTATAAGCAATTATTGTATAAATTTTAATTCCGGCAGTCCCATAAAAATTATTATTCTCGACATTTATCGAGGAATAAGTTAAATATTTTAATTAAAGAAAGACGATTGACGCCTTTTAATATAGAAATATTTGAAAGAATATATAAATTCAACGTTATTAATTTGCTCAAAAGACATCCCTAAAACTTTTAAATAGGAAATTTCAAAAATAATTTTAGTATCATTAAATCATCGGTATCATTAATTTAGTATCAAAACTGTATTATTATTGCATCATATATATATATATATATATATATATATATATATATATATATATATATATATATATATATTATATATATATATATATATATATATATATATATATATATATATGACAGGTCATTTTCTCTGTACGACGTACTTTTGTGTTGCTTCTTCAAAACCGCGCATCAATGTGTTCACTTTAATATAAAATACAAAAAAAATAATCATTTTGTAACAGTTTCATGTGAGCTTCATAAGATAGTAATTAAAATTAACCGTATGTGTAGGTCATTCGAGTGGGAATAGAGCAGTATGAATAAACATGGTATTTGTAATTGTACTTGAAAACAATGAGTAGTTTGATTTAAAGTGGAAAAGTTATCAAAAACATTACTTTATTATGTTTAATCATTGAAATGTTTAGGGTGATTCTAATCTTATATGAAATTGTTGTTTTTGTATTTACAAAATGTTTCGTACTTCTACATATCATCAAATTATGACAGATGACAAAAATTTTATAAACAAAGTATTTAATCTCCAAGAGAAACTATGAGATCTCTGAAATACATATTAAACTTGAAAATATTCTGTAAGATATGCAATAAATGAGTAAAATGCATAATATTTTAAAAATAGATTATTATAAATTAAATTTATTAAAATATAACAAATAATATGTTAAGTTCAGAGCCATTGTAAGACATTTGTCCGCCAAAACCATTTTTAAAAAAGCCCGACATAAAAATATGAGACTGGATTTTTTTAGGAAATTAATTTATAAATTTACGTAATTAGAAGCATTTTCATATTTATTTTGAAGAATCCCAATTTTTTCTTTAGCGGTAATTCTCAATTATTCTTTTTTGAAACAATAAAAGTTTGTATGACAATTGTCTACGCCAGGGGTGGGGAACCTACGGCCTCCCGGTGATTCATGTGCGGCATCCACAGCCTTATCGAAATAAATCTTAATTTATATAAAAAAAACCTTGAATTTTGAGGATTTACAAATAAAAATACTTGTAACTACTGAATTGTATATATACCATACTGTACAAGCATCCCGTCGAGTACAAAGAACGAAATATAAAAGTCAATCATTCACACTCATAACTACAAAACCTATGTAAACGAATAAATAAGATTATTGAGCACTCATTTGTGAAATGATGACTTATTTGCATCAATTTTTCGATTCAGAAATAATAAACATATTCCAGAATATTTCGTACACAGCTGCATTATTCAAATCTGGAGAGTGATTTTAAACATTGTTTTAATTACTAACTGTATACAAACAAAAGATTTAAAATGAAATTAATTAATGTTAAAATACTTTTGACTGCGGTCCCATTTGGAGGCTACAAATTTCAATGTGGCCTATGGAAATAAAAAGGTTCCACATCCCTGGTCTACGCTGATCACTAGTTTTCGTAATGTAAATTTCGTAATGTAAATTACTGTTTGCATTTAATATGCTGGAGGGAAAATCAAAGTTCAGTGATATTTGTTATTATATGACAAACAGTAATCAGCGTAATTGCATTTTGATTTGCCAGCATATTACGTTGCGGTATTTTCAGCTCTCATAATTGATTATTATTAATTAAATATACTAAAATCGATTTGTCTTCTTATTTTAAGATAATGGAATTATAATAATATCTTTTTTATTTTGGAATCAGTTTAAAAGAACTTATATTTTTAAACCTAAAATAATGAAATATTCTCCTTAATCTTCTATGGGGCAGAAGCGACTGCTCCCCCGAGCGCTGATTTTGTCTTAACGAAATTTTATGTGACAAATGAAATTTGAAGACATTACTTTGAAATTTTTCACTTAAAAATGTCGTATAGTGAACATTAAAATGAAAATGTACCGTTATTCGTTTTGTATGTCTATTTTTGCATTTTGAATTTTCTAGAATTTTTTCGAATTTTTTATCGAAATTTTTTTTGGTCATTGAAAGTGTCGTATACGCCAGTCTTAGTATCTTCAATACCAATATCCGAGAATGAAGAACTGAAATTTCTGATTTAAAAATATATATTAATTATCGACATTAAATCTTGTATTTTTTCGTTCATCATTGATCTTTTTTCTTTTGGTATTTTATACATTTATTTTTTAATTTTTAAATAAATGAAAAATCATAATTAATAGAACCGTTCGATGATCATTTGCAATGAGCATTGGTTTGAAAGTAATGTGTTACATATTAAAAAGTTGGAATTTTTTCATTTTTAATATTTATATTTTTCACATTTTAAATTGTCACAAGATTGTCACAATTCGATGCGTTAAAAAAAAGCTGCAAAAAATTACATTACTGACTTTTATGATGTAGGGGGAGGATATTTTTTTATTTGTTGTAATTCTTCAAAATATATTTTCTCAAATAATATTCGCAAATTAGCGAGATAATTTCATTACGAGCTTATGGTTTCTTTTTTAAATTTAATTTATATTTTTTATTGGATTTTCCTACTTTGCCTGGTAGCCCCCCTGAAGCTCCTCTATAAAATTATTTATATATTATGTTAATATTATTAATACTCTATTTCTTTAAATTTTGCGCAATTTTAAATTAAAACATAAAAAGTAAAGAATATTAATATTTGTGACATTTCTGTTTAATTTCTATATAAAAGTGATATCTAATAATATATAAATGTATATATATTTTTGGTAACGAGTTAACAACCTTATTCATTAAGGCGGAGAATGGCAACCATTTAAAGAGATATTTATAAGGTAAAAGAGAAAAATCAGAATTTCCAATTACTGATAATTGTAGCCCAGCCTCGACAATTGATAGGCATGGAAAATTAGGGCTAATGGACATGACCTTATCTCAAAAATAGAAATTAATTTTCTATGGTAAAAAATAAAAATAAATTTTCATGTTAGAATTACGTGAAAACAAAAATTTCGCGAAATTAATTTTAAGATAAAAAAATTTCCTTTATTATTTAAACGGATTATTATTATTATTATTATTATTATTATTATTATTATTATTATTATTATTATTATTATTATTATTATTATTATTATCATTATCATTTTTAATATTTTTCCAAATTTTAAACCGATGTTTTATTAAATTAAAATTTAATAAATAATGCATATTGAACACCGGCTTTGATAAATAGCGGAAATAATGATGGAAATGATTTTATTTTCCTTCTAAGTTTTACAAATACTACTAATAAAATTTTCAAAATATTCCATGCATATATTTATTTTAATAAAAACATTTTCAAAATATTTTATTAATGGTTTAACTTGTAGGCATTAATTCTTAGAAATTCATCTTCTATAGTCATTAGAACAAATTATTACACTTGTAAACGAAAATTATATTTTTACTTTAATCTTTCTATTCACTTTTGAAATGTTTTGCTTCCTTTAGAATTTCATTTATCTTCATTTTGAATTAATGTTTATTTTTTTTCTTTATTTAACACAAATTTTCATCACTGTCTTTTTTTATACTTGATTAAATCAGAGAGAGTAAGCATGTTAGAAACGGGAAAAAATAATAATTTTTTACATTTCATAGAAAAAATTTATTCAAATATTTTATATCGAATGGTATCTCGGGTTTTCTTTAATCATTAAATTTATATTTTCATAATTTTACATAAAATTTACTTTAAACTAAAAACATTTTTTTTAAATATAAATAATGAGTAAAACAAATGTTCAAAAACAATCTTCTTCAATATTTAAATTCTTCCGGATAACAAAATGCATCCTACAGATATAGTAAAATGTGTAAATGAAATTTTCGAACATTCAAGAGCTAAAACTCTGCAAATGTTAGTGAGGGTTTTAGCTATGAATTTTATTTTTTATGTCAGCACGTTCATGTTTCTTAATTCGAACTCTTTCAAATTTATTGCTTCTAGAAATTTCCAAATCCTTACAATTACATTCAAGATAGATCGGTAAAATTTGATTATTATTTATTACTGATAGCTAATAATCTCACAATTAACTAAACAAAAACTATTTTCCGTTGTTTTAGTTATCAGTTGGTTTAATTTCGTTTGATCTATTGAATTCATGAAATGAAATGAGAGATTTATTAAAAAGAAAAGGAGTATAATGCTATTTCTAATTCTATAAAATTTCTATCAAAAATTTAGTTAGTTTGGAAATCAAACTGGATGACTTTGATAATAAGTGATATTAGTCAACGGCGACAGATCAGCCCATTTGGCATCCCGGTAATAATTGCCTTTATTTAATCTTATTTACAAATCTACAGATTTCATATGACGTAGGTCGTGGAATGAGGAAATATTGCTCCATGCACGGCAATAATCGGTGATCTTCAATGACGGATTTCTGAAGCTTTGTCGAATATTGAGAATTATTAATATGGAATTGTAATTATCAATTGTTTTATGAATAAAGTATTAAACTTTTATTTCATATATTTTTATTTTATTTTACAATTATAATTATAACTATTATTATTATTATTATTATTATTATTATTATTATTATTATTATTATTATTATTATTATTATTATTATTATTATTATTATTATTATTATATTATTATTATTATTATTATTATTATTATTATTATTATTATTGTATTTATTAAAAAATTTACTATGAAGGGATTATGTATTCTTATGTGTAGGGGGTGGACGTCATGAATTATAATATATAAATTAACATTCATCGTTTAGTGTTACTTTATATTCCATATAAAAAAATCGGAAATAATAAATTATTTTCTTACAATTTGGATAATCAAATGATTCAAACCTTGTGATGTAAGACATTTTATAATTTTGTTTTAATTATTAAAATATTCATATCATGCAATTTAATAATTAAATATTTGAAAAATTTAATAATTTAATAATTATTAAGAAATAAAATAATACTTTTTATAAAATTCATTTCAGTGAAATGACCTTGAAACTAAATAAAAATTGTGAACTTCAAAATTACGTTCAAATAAAAAGTAGTCCTAATAAAAAGTTCATCAACAAAATTAAAAGATTTCTGAGACAAGTCAATTTTCTCGTGATCAATATCACATTACTCTTTGAAATTTCTACAAGACTCCAGGGAGGGATTTCATTTCATTTTCTATTAGGACGGGATCAAATGGCATTATAACTGTTGAGTAAAGAATACTTTGTTAAATTGTTTTTGTAATAATCTTTAGTATATTATTATTATTATTATTATTATTATTATTATTATTATTATTATTATTATTATTATTATTATTATTATTATTATTATTATTATTATTATTATTAGTATTATTATAAAGATTAAAGACTATGAATCAGTAAATGAATTCACTTGAAAAGTGCAGTGCCGAAAATTCGTGAATATCACAAACATCGATATATTTATTGATTCATAGTCTAAGCTTTTTAATAAATACAATTGAGAAGAAATCAGTCGTGAAATTTGAAAAATTATTATTATTATTATTATTATTATTATTATTATTATTATTATTATTATTATTATTATTATTATTATTATTATTATTATTATTATTATAAAGTGATGATTTCTTGGTAGCAACATTATGTGTTAGACAATTAAATGATAATTTAAACATTTTGCTGCGAATTATATATTTAATAAAATGAAAGAATTTTCAACTATTGAAATATTCCTTTTCAAATTTCAAATTTTACACTTCCAGTTATCTTTGCTTTCATTATTTTTCTCAGAACAAGATCTTGAATGTGTTAGTTCATCTTCTAATATTGCCAACAGAATGTTTTCAGAGTGAGCAAAGTAACAACTTCTCTGACTAACTTTGTGTACAGCTTTCTTGATGCAGTTTATGACCAAAAAAGACTTCAAGATGTCTAATAATGCCATTTTCTGAACTTGATCCTGTCAGGAGCTGTAGCTGTACTACCCTTAAATATAATTCCCACTTCCTGAAACATAAGGACACAATGATAACAGGTGATCTATCTGACATTCAGACTCTGTCACAACCCAAGGTTAAATTTTGCAGAGAAACTTACATTTGACCTGCCTTTGAGGTTGAAAAGATTTGAGCATCACTTTCTTTCAGACGTTTTGCTTCAAGGCTAACGTAATTGTCATCATCTTCGAGGATGTCCTCTGAATCAGACCTTAACTTTGCATTTACATCTAACTCAGTAATTTTCAAAGACAACTTATCTTTATATTCTTTTGCATTAGCTTCCCTCTCCTTTTTCTTTGTTATCTGTCCCTCACACGTTTTAGCGTGTGATTTACAGAAAAATGGATGCCCATTCCCTTTCATTACGTTGGTCTATTAAAGATTTTGCTCAATGCTTGGAATCTTTAGAGAACATTTATATTGTTTGTAATCTCGATTTTGATGGAGAAATATCAAATAAAGTACTGTTAGCATGATCGAAAAATTCTTTCTTAGCTTTCTCTGGCTTCCGAAATTTTGATATTTTCTTTACGTTCTCTTACTTTACATTGTAATTTCTAATGAGACGAATGACTTCCTGTTGACTCATCACAGATACGGAAGCTTTTTCCCAAATATTTATGACATCAGAAGAGACAATTTCACTGGTCTTTCACTGACGGATTTCTCTTGTTCCTTTCTACGAAAACTCATTTTTGACATTTAGGAAATCATTTATTAAATCCGCAAACGTGAGTAAAACTGACTCATTAACTTCGACTGCACTTCCAAAAACATCACAAAAAGTTCTATCTCTATTTAACGTCATCTTTGTGTAAGAAAAATCACAATTAAAACTTTTCAGACTAAATATATTACCAACAGAGGTGTTGACAAATGACTGAGTGTACGTAAATAAGTTTGTAGTACAATAACTTACCAGTCAGTTCCGTGCTTTATAACTCATTCAATATGCTCTATTAAGGCTCTATTAAACTAAATCTGGTAATGTATGGACCTATTAAATTGAGGCTACAGGCATAGTATGCTAAGACTAGTATATTTGAGTGAATAATGTAGTCAGTACAAATGTTCGTCTGAGATGTGAAACCTCAAGTTGCTAATATTTTGGGCTGAAATTTGGAGACAATTTGTTTAAACACATTTAAAATCATTTAGAATTTATAAACAGTGTTTTCACTCCACCTCACTGACCAATTGAAGATTTACAATAAATTACTAAGGTGTTATTTGTCAAATGTCAGTTCGTTTTTTTTGTGATATTACAATTTAACATGAAATATTATTTCCTTGTCGATTTACACATGCTTTATAAAGACCGAATGGTCGTCCGAATGAGCGTTGTATCCCATGATTAAAGCCATTTTATCTATGAAAACGTATTTACTCATAATTACGAATCAATCCATTAAAGACTGAACATATTTAAAAGATTTTGGTTTCGTTTATATTAGATTTCAATGGCATTTCCTATTATTTTTAAGACGTTTCTACTGGATATTAAAATTCTCTATTGTGAAATCATTTATTTGTTTTAATGTTACTATTTATTATTTTAAACAAATCTTTACAACTATACTCTGATTTCTGTAATGATTTCTTTGATTACTTAGCCACGTCATTTTTTATTATATTTTAATTTTTTACAATGGTGTTTGCAAACATCTTCAAATATTGGTTATGCAAAATTTTCCAATAACTTTTCATCTAGTTTTTTTTCGACAATAGAAGTTCTTTCTTAAGTAATACATATCGATCTATAGTCGTAATGAAAATGAGTGAAATGTTAAAAGAAATATAAACACATCAGAAAAGAACAAAAAATGATCGCATTATATTACTTTTTGTATACTTGTATACTTTGTATATCATGCTCAATATTTTAAAAAATGACTTTATAAAAATAGTTTGAATTAATTATTATTAACTTGAACTCATTAGATATCATTTAATAAAAAAAATTATAAACCTGTTACTTGCTTCTGTGTTTCACTTATATACGTATGAGCCTACTGCATATAATCCTGTATTTAGCAGATTCAATTTGGAACTGTTGTATTAGGAACCTTTGTATTACACTATTTTTACATTGAATCTACTATTAGCAGATACAAAATGAGTCACAAACAGGAATGTTGTAAATAATTTGAATGAGAGTTGAAGAGCATCTATAATTATATCCGGATGTATTTAATCAAGAATATGTGATGATTCATGTACTTTTGGTTGGATGCCACAAATGTGTATATGTGTATTCTTCGAGCCCTGTTCACATTTTTGGCACATAACAGATTAATTTTAGAAATAGTGTATTTGTCTTCTGTACCTGTAAATATGATGTTCTGATGGCAAGTTCACTGATTGACATTGTAATTTATAGGTAATTTATGCAATGCATTGTAATGAAACATAATTAAACTTTGTAGCTAAAATATTGTAATTTGTTACCGTTTCATAAAGTGAAAATAAAAACCAAGACCACTTTTCAATTTTAAAGTAAATAGAAAAAACAAAATTTATTATACAGTAAACCCTCCAACTGCGCGGTAGATACGTTCCACAAAAACAACGCGCAAACCGAAACCGCGCACTGTGAACCCGATTTGTATATTAATTATGGGGTTAGGTTCCAGATATTACAAAAATATTAAAAAATATAATAAAAAGTCTTTATTCAACGACTAATATACATATTTACATTTATATAAACATAAAAACTAATAAAAACAGTCTCAATTCATTGCTTTTACATAATTAATATTACTATTATAAAAATTAATAAAAATTTAACATAAATAAAAATTATAAAAAACAATACAAGAACTAAAAAACAGTCTCAATTCAACGACTAAACATAAATAAAAATTAACATAAGTAACGTTATATTAATCACTGCTACATGCTGATGAGCTTGATTCTATTGGCTGTGATTGTATAATTTTTTGAAAAAAGCTTGTTAACACTGATTGCTTACCAGCTTTTTGTTTTTCTTTATAAATTTCAGCATATGGTGCTAAAGCTGCTGTCAGATTTCTTCGAAATTTTAAGGCACGCTCCATATCAGGGTCTATATTAAGAGCTTGCTGTTCAAGTTGACTACCAAGTTTTAAAAAACTTGATAGTTTTTCGGTAGTAAACTTTTTCTCTTCTGTAATCTGTACATCTTCTTCACCATAAAAAATTAAATTGACATGATTTTTCTTGTTAAAATAGACAAAAACAAAAAAAAACCGCGCAGCTACGAAATTTTTAGCGCGCAGATCGAAATTTTGGTATTAAAGGTTTGGCCGCGCAATTGCGAAACCGCGCAATGAAAAACCGCGCAGTTGGAGGGTTTATTTTATATTGAATTTGTGCCTCATTGTGGCTTTTGTGTAGGTAGTTTCTCAGATTATCTTATAGCTAGCGCCGGTCTCACTTAAACAAAATGCCAAAACGACATATAAAGAAAAAAATTAAGAGACCATGTTTAATTTTAAAAGGAAAATTTTAACTTCAACCTTTTACAATGACATTTTTTTGCTTTTTTTCACAAAATCCCAAACATTGTCAAAGACAATTTTGTCTGTGACATGGCGTACAATAGACAGTATGGCATGATTGCTTAACTGTATCTTACTCATATATCTTTAGTAACTTTTAATTACTTTTTTTTAATTTAGAAAAATGGTAATACGCTGTAGAAAATTCAAACTGATTACATAATGTAATATATTTCAAAACATTTTTTTACTTGTAACCCTTTAAGTGCGGAATTAAATTTCATAAAAAGTCAGGAAATGTGTTAATTATCAGTCAAAAAAAGTTAAAGATATAATTGTGATTTGAAAATTTGAAACACATGTAGAACGACCAAGTGAACATAATTCATTCAGTATATATTAAAAAAAATTTCCCCGAAGAATTGTTAAAAGTAGATCGTTAATTGCATTGATAATTGGTAAATCCACCTTTGCTTGTACATTTGCGTATTACACCCTCGGGCCTTGGGATGTTAACATCCTCTTTTGTGAAATTTTTTTAAGTCTTTAAAGATTCATTTAAATTACATAAAAGTATGATTGTGGTAATTGTAACAAGTCAGAAATTAACGTTTCAAATAAATTTTGAAAGAAATTGTCTATCATTTTAAAAATATTTCAAAAGCTCAACATAATGTAAAAATATTAACCCAAAATTAAAATTCTTACATGCTACTTCGATAAATGTTTTTTTTGTTCTTACTAACTGATTTGAAGTGCTTGAATCTTGTGTATAAGCCGCTTCACATTGACACCAGAAATTTCGCACAAACCAAGATTCGACAGTTTTCTCAGTCAATGTCAAATTGACAGAATGTACATCTCCCTGGACAGATTTAGTAATTTTGTCGAGTTGTTTCTTGTCTGATTTTTTATTTGGTTTAAGATAAACTGTTTCCTTGCTCTGGTCCAATAGAGATACTGTTGATGTTTTGCTAATTGTGTCTTGGTCTTCAACGCAATTTATCTGTAAGAAGCTGCTTTGTTTTACCACACATTCAATCACAACAGCCTTTGAAGGTGTCACATATAGATGTTCTGGAGGCATTTTTACAAAAACTGGTTTAAGAATTTGCTGAATGGAAGAATTTTCGATTATATCTTGAGAACAGATAAAGACCAAATTAACGACGAAAATACAAATTGACGAAAACATTTCATTTGATTATTAATTATTATTTTCAAAACATTGATAATATTTAAACTGTCATATATAAACTAACCAATCAAATTAATTTATTATGGCTATTAGCCAATCATGTTTCAGATTGAAACAGGTTCTTCTTGACTGATATAAATTCTAATATTTTACCAATTTCGGAAATGATTCATTATTTTTTTAGAGTTTTTTGGATGATCGGATGAAATATAATTCTACTATAAATATTTTACTTTACAATCATTTACTTGTTGGTAAGAATATAATACTAATTACTTTTGGTAAAATTTTTATTGTTTTAAGCTAATTTTTACATGGTGTACAAAAATGACATATATTTTTTAAACATATCAACTGTATGCCGAAAGAGATTGTAACATTCAGGAACGCAACCAAATGACATGAATGTTAACGGAATTTGGTTACCGTATTTATATTAGCAAAAATACATTTGTGTCAAGAATTCTATGAATTACAACTTTAAAGTGTGATTATGTATAAACATTCCGATATAATTCACCACAATATCTGAATTTTTATATTGTTATTTATTCTCCTTCATTTTAAGCAAAATGTTTGGATTTCATATTGACTATTGAAATCATGAATTACATTTGTTGGGATTGTCATTTACAGGCATAGGCGTCTGCAAGGGGGGGGGGGGGGGAATCAATGATTTCAAATCATCTTATTTGTATAAAAACTTTCAATATTAACTGACGTTCTGGTTTTAAAAAAAAGTGTTCTCTTTTGTAAATTAATGAAAAAAAGTCCTATTTTGTATAATGCCCCAAATATTTATTATAACATGCATTTTTTTCAGCTCTCTTCCTACTTAGAAAAATTTTCTACTTGGTAAAAAAATATTTTTGCGGACGCCCATGTTTACAGGTAACTGAATCGCATATAATAATGGGAAATTCTTTTGTAGAATAAATATTTACACATTTTAGCTAAAATATTGTAAAATCTTCTTCACCACTGATAGATTAATTTCAATTTTGTTTTGATTTTATTTCATTTAAGGCTAAATCAAGAGATATTTTAATTTATTTAAAATTTTCAGTACAGCTTCATTCAATTGTTTGAAAATCGTCAACCAATGATGAAGAAGATAAATGATTTGGTGAAACATGCCCCAAACACCGAGTTGACAAAATTCTTCAAAAATCACTACAAAAACCAAATAGATATCCACTACAATGATATCCATGTCATTAATGCTAGATATCAAATATGAAGGAGTGGAAGAAAAACGGGAAGAATACACGCTAAGAAGATTAGAGCTCCAAGGTCAAAGAAAATAACACCGAATGTCGAACAATTTATTAAAGAAAAACTTTCACGTGATTGTTCAGTAATATTAAATGCTTTGAAAGATTGTATTTTGACCGAAAAGAATATAAGCGTGTCAGAGGCCACCGTTTTTCGTGCAATTGAAAACTTCAGTTACACACTTAAAAGAGTAGTTCTGATACCAGAAGTACGAAATTCTGCTAGAGTTATTGAAACTATATCTAATTATGCAAACATCTATCTTCAATTGAATGTAGATGAGGTTATGTTATTGGAGGAGCGAGTGTGATTCACCAGCACGAACAAAAATCCTTTCCATTGCAGCAGCGAAACATCACATTCTGTTTACAGTGTAAACTCATATGTTCTGTTCCTGAGACAGTTGATTGACAAAATGTAATCTTGTACGATAATAATGGGTAATTGTTCTATCCACAAAGTTGCAGGAATCAGAGAATTGATTGAACAAAGCGGCCATGGAAAGACTAAATAAAAACAAGAAACTCGAATACGACTCAAGAGCTTGAAAATGCCATTTTAACTGGACGTTCTACTGTTTCTGCTGAAGATTGTACTTTAAAAGCTTTAAAAGCAACAAGAGAGCAGTTCTGATTATTTATGTGTAATACGAGATTTAAAGAAAAATTCTCTTGTAAATACAGTTGTAATTTTTTTATCCAGAAAGAAGTTGTCTGTTTAAAACAAAAGTATTTTTTTAATTTGAAATAGTAGTTATTTTATTTGAAATAATAGTTTTTATTATGATAATTGATAATAAATGTGAGCTTATTCTATATCATATAATGACCGCATACCGATTTGGTGTTCAACTTTAGTTGTGTTAAAACTTTACATTTGGTCGTTACTATTACCTTTTCTTAAGCATTTCTAATCCATGGTAACAATCAAGATACGATTAATGCTTTATTTTCATTTAATTCAATAGTTTCCCATTTACCTTGGTTGTAATTGTATTACCTAATAAGCTATAACACTTGGTTCGAAGAAATACCTACTCCTTATAATCACACTTATAATTACACTCGTTTTTAATGTTTCTCACGGCGAGTCTAATTTCTTTCTAAACCATGAATGAGTCTCATCATATTTTTCAGATATCCAAAAATTTATCATTGACCATTTCAGATTAAAAAATATTTAACTTACAATTGTTAACTTCGTGAAAGAAAAATTATTTATTTTTCACTACAATTTGTTACTTTCTTTCAAATTTCATAGATATAGTTTGACCAATCCATTTATGGTAAGTCAATATTCTAGTAAAATTATTGATTAAGATTGATTTGACTGATGTCGGCATTTGCTTTTGATGATATATTTTCCTAAAATTTACCTAAAGTCTTAAAAAAATAACCAATAAAAGTATTATAACTTTCGACCAATTAACAAATTCAAGATTTTTATCTTTGGATAGGGTATATAAAGTTGTTCCCAAACAATTTTCATTACATAATTATTGATTTTTCTCAAATGATTTTTATTTTTGAAATCCATTCAAAAAATTTCAAACCATATGCATCTAATCTGAACATTAATTTAAGTTAATCACTGAAATATAATAACACTTTTTTCCTTTTCAATCAATAATAAATAAATAGGGTTCCCTACAGTTACTTTAGTTAAATGATTTAAATCCAAATGAGTGTACTTCATTAAAATATCACCTATATCGATTGGGTTACTATAGCCGTTTGCAGTGAACAAACGCATCTATAAGGTAAAAAAAAAGTCAATACGTGTATATTATATAAACATACAAACTTACCTATGAGTTTATTTTTAGTGTTTCAATGAATAAACGCATTTGATATAGAAAGTGAGAAAGTTTTAGAAAAAATAAACTGACACACACAAACACAACACATAACACAACAATTTCGATATGTAGAATCGTTGTAATAAATAAACGCACTATAATAAATCATTTACAGAAATTTATAGAAATTTTTAGAGAAATATTTTAAAAATTTATTTTGCTTTTAGAAAAATATTGTTTTGAAAATTATTTTGATGTTGGTTAATTGAATTATTTGAACGAGAGAAACCTATAAAAGGGAACAGTACTGGTAACCAATAACCAGTTTGTTGAAGAACAGAATAAACAACAATTAAGAAGAACGAAGCAAACGAACGAAGTCACAACCAAATAAACAATTAAAAAATTGATAGATATGTAAAAGCACTTTCTTATTGGGATTCTTATGTACCTTATCTGCAAAAGGTGCAGATTAGGTGTGATTAATATTGTAAAAATATTGATTGAGTTTCAATATATTATCCTGTATTGAGTTTTATTTGATCAATTGAGATAAAAAGAAAGAAGAGTCAGAATCCGTACTGACTTTAATAAATAATAGCCCAATTGGAAATATTTCTTATTGTGAAGTTTACTTCTAATGATCGATTTAATTTACAATTATTTCTTAATTTTTTTTTCAAAATTTTTCTAATTTAATTTCTTAAAATTACTAGTTACTGCTGGGGTAGTGCTCGAATTGACCCTACCTAACTTACGCACTTGACCAGGGGATGAGTGTCCATACGCTTACATTCCGCATACTGATGTCAATCCGAAGCAGGACCCTGCACAACTTATCCTCCAACATAGCACCCGCGAATTGCTTCACGTTGGAAATGTGCTATGCCGGCGAGACTCCAGCAAGCAGGTGAGCCCCTGCCTTAGGACTACTCCTTGCTGAGGCCTCGACTTCCCCTTCTGACTGCCGATGGGAGGACTTACGTCTAATCGTCTCACCGTTTCTTTCTTTACCCTGACACCGAATTATATACAAATCGTCTAATGCTTCTCGAACAAAATTTACGCTCGGGTTGTAAAACTACTCTGGACCTTTATAATGGCCAATTAAACAAAACAGCAATAAGAAATGACAAAATTGTTTTATTCAACTATTATAATACTCGATACAGTTAAACTACAGGACTAATATAAATCAAGGGAAAACGGTTTAAGAACACAGATAAGTCGGAATCGTTCCATATACTAAATATCCTCGAGATGGTTACATCGGATTGCGATCTTTACATTTCCCATTCTGCGTCGGCTAACAACTTCTCCAGATCGAAAAATTCGGAGGCATTCTCCTCCCAAGTTATGCCCGCGGCGGAGATGATGCGGCCTGGGATCCCTACTGTTAAATCGACCGTTACAGGGGGATCGTTCGAGGTACTTGGAAGTTCGGTAGATGGTCCATTTGGTTTGGCGATCGCTCGTTCGCGCTGACGTTTTTTTCGCTCAGCTCTGGACAACTGTCGACGCTTGGGCTTTGGAGCAATCGGTGTATTAGATAGTACGACAGAGGAAGACGCGGTCGATGATAACCCTCTCTGGGCTCCAATGGGAGACACTACCGTTGGCCTGGGAGAAAGATCGGCTTCCACGCACTCCCGGCAGGACTTTTTAGCTGCAGCTGACGCATTGAAAGAAAGTTCATGATGGTCGGGAAAAACGTTGTCCGCTTCATTGATGGGTATCCTAACGATCTGTCGAGTTGTCGCTGCCTGTACGTAGACTTTGTGCAGAGCCTCAGACTGCTCCTTGATAAGACTGCGCTGAGCCCTACTCTCGCTTATTAAGGCGTCGCGACAGTGCTCGCTCCGGTACAATTTCTTTTGTACCTCCTTCATTTGTACTGGGCTGAACCATGTACCTTCCAGATGGTCGATCGCCTTCTTGTATCGACCGATCTGGGCTTGTAAATCCCTGATTATAGAATTCTTATCAGAGCAGGAGAAGCAGGGTTTCAGAGACGGTTTTGAGCTTGGTAACATTCTCGACGGCTATAACGAAGGAAACAATAAAGATAAACATTAAATTAGCTATGTCTATTTAATCAGCCTCATGGTCTAACCATTGGTAAATTTTCCTACACGTTATACATTAATTTTAATGTGGTCCTAATATATTAATAGAAAGGAAATCATACTAATGGGTGAAGAAAGGTTCTGATTTATTATTAACAAACTCGAATATCATCTACCGGTGGATTTATAAATCGCGCCCCCTTTTCTCCCTTTTGTGCAGTGGAGTAACTGGTCGTAAAGAAATTATTCACAATACCTTAGCTGGAGGGAGGTTCACCCCCCTTGTACAGAAATAAACGACGCAACTGAGCTGATGACCAACAATTCCTTCACATAATATCTTTTAAAAGAGACACAGCGCTGAAAATAGAAGTTTATTATTGATGCATTATGCTTCCCCAACTAACTAAAGTATGGTTTTTTTCTTTTTCGGCAAACAAAAATAAAATTCAAAAATCCCCACCCCGACGTGCAGTTACGCATGCAAAATCATTCCCTTTAATCGCTGTGGGGTTCTTGTTTAATGCCACATTATTTGAAACATACATTAATCGCTTCACCCTTATCTATTATTACTCAAATGTTTGAAATTATTATTCTGCCAGTTAAAATTGTTATCTGCAATATGGTTAGTTAGATGTCGGGGAAAACACCTGCGATCAGATTAATCTACTGAAAAATAGTGGTTACATTAGACCATGGAAGTATGAGATGGGTAGTCTGTTATCTGTCTGCACCAACCTGGTTGCATGTGCGTGTCTCAATCTCTGTTCTCAACGCTGGTAGCTGACTGGGAAACTATCTGCATGTCGCATGTGTGAGTAAGAACTAGTGTATTAGTGCGTGTGATTTATCTCGTGGATTTTCATTTTCGGAATTTATCATTTCGCAGATGATCACAATACACCGCTGGGTGGAATCACTTCGTTAAATCAATATGTCATCTATGTTGCTTTCTCATCATACGCTAATGTTGGATGTTATTCCCGCGATGTGCAGTTAATGGTGTTTTCTACTTGGATAACCTTATTTCGTGGATATTTCCGTCAACTTATTCGAAGAATCTCTAATAGAACAATATCAGACGGAGGCGTCTTTTCCTGAATGGAACTCAAGCTACTATGATTACAATTTTCAGGACAATTCGAAGTAATTTGGTGAGAAATAGATTATTTTCGAGAACGTTTTCTTATTCAAAATGGTGTTCCCTAAAATTTCATCTATACTCCATTTCCTTGCCTAGCGTTACCGAATGTGTTAGTACTCAGTTTCTACAAACCCGACGGAAATTGACGTGCCTTTCAACAGAAAATGGTTTGGTACTCCGAAAATGGAATGTCGATTGATACACATAGACGATGCAGACGAATTACGGATGTTAGGTAAAGATTTTACGATGTAGTTGCTAAGAATGATGAGTTTTGCGAAATAAACATTTATAGCCACCTCAGTCATTATTTTTAAGAATTTTCTCCTTTTTCAACCCGAATGGTGCTCTGTGTTATTGCCAGCTAATTCTTGCAACATTTTAGTTCCCTCAGCGACGGACCCGTGAGGAAGCCCCCACTTTCCGGCCCACGTCAGCTGCGTGATTGAAGAGATCTGCACCCACCGGCTGAGCTCCCGAAGGCTCCTCACACCATGGTACAGGCCTCCTCAACTCCACGTTACTCAATCATAATTTGCATATTAATTTCATAAAAGATCGAATACATTATGCATAGTTAGTTATCGTAAAATGTTTTAAATTTCATTACTTTAAATATTTCGTTATTAGAATATGAGATCAAATGGAGAAAACATTTACAATTTATTAAAGTTATGATAGTAAACATTATGATTTATTAACGTCCATAGAAACCATTTATTCAAATTCATAATAAAAAAATTATACCTCCTTACTTTATTCTGTATCGATCTGGGATCTCGAAAGGCTGAATCGAAAGCTAAGTTCTATAATCGTATTGAAAATCAAATTGTTCCTGATGTACGTCGGTAATCGTCTGAAATGGTTGAGTGTTGATTGACCTGTAATGGTGTTTGTTAAACATTATTGGTTTTAAATTGTGATCTTACCTGTAATGGTGTTTGTTAAACATTAACTATATTGAATTTAGTACTTGCTTATATAGGAATTTTTTGTTTATGCGGACCAATCAAAATTGAGTACCGCTTTAATTATTAAATTAATTTGTTTTTCTTATGTCTTTGGTTGTTTTTCTTTATTTTTATATATTTTTTATTTGTTTCTTAAATTTCTCATTATTCGTTGCATTTTTCGTCATTTTATTCCCTATCTTATTACCTTATTTTTAATTTCTCATTTTTTATTTTTGTTTTACTCTTAATATTTTACGTTATTGTTTCTTTTGTCTCTTAATTTATTTATTTTTAGCAATTTGTGGTCTTATTTTATTTGTTTGCGTCTTATCTGTCCTAGATTTTGACGATTATGCTTTCGACTCAGCCCAACATTACTATTATTTGATTTCTCCATCCTTTCCAAATTCCACATGCATTCCCAAATAAATACCGAAACTGGGTTAGAATATGTTAATGCTCATGGGTGGGCTACCAAATTTTTGAACAACCGGCTTGCTATTATTTCGAAGAAAGAAAAGGGTAAATGAGTACATTGTCTTCATTTATTTTTCTAGAGTATAAAATATATCATCGAGTTTTGTTTTTTTGACATTTACGAATGACAATAATTTTTCTTGCACTCTCTTCATTTAAAAACAGAAATATTTAGCCACATGCAAAATAAAATCTTTTTAACAGAATCTATTCATTCATTACATTATTAATATGATAATTTTATACGCGTCCAAACTTAAATTTAAATTCACAAGACTTAAATCAACTTGTTTTAATCTACTCTCAAGTGTGTCTTTGCAACGGCGCCAAGCGGTGTTTAATCTAAGAATTTTTGTGAAAATATTTCTAAATTGTCACAAATCGTTCTTAATTGATATAATAATTAAATAAATGCTTTCAAAAGTGCACGATTTTACAATTCTAACGTTGAAATTGATGAATTTGATTATTTTAAGTGGAAAGAAAATAAAAGTGCCAATTTTGATGAAAAATGTGGCAAATATAAATTTTTGCCGTTATGTTGTTCCATTGAATAAATAACAATCATTTAATCTTTTCCCTTAGAATTCTTTGCCGTGTAAAACTTATTTATGTGGCTATCTGTACATACGCATTCACTGGAATACGCATAAACTATCATGTTGCAACCGTTTTTTATATTGAACCTCTTGAAATAGTAATTAAAATTAAATGAGTTTGTAACTGGGCCATATCTTCAATATGTTGAGTTGAGATTAAAAAATCTGTAGGATCAAACCAGAAATCTAACTCTACGTGTTCTTGATCAAAGGAATAACTCATCACAATAACTTTTAATATAGTAAATTACACTCGTTCAACTATTTCTATCGATACAAATTATCTCTCCAAGAAAAACCGCCTTAAGCAAAGGAGCAAATCTGATTAATTTTAGTAAAAACTTTATCTCTTTTCAAATGTTCAACTTTTTTGTTTTATGTTTTGTTTTGTTTCTTCGGTTAGAATGGCACTTTGACTGAATTAAGAGTTTCCTTTTATAGGGAACTTTCCTCGGCACAATTGATAATTGAATTTTCTTCCAACAAGGAGCAGTAATTTTTAGAAAAATTTAATTAAATTGAAAGGCTAATATTTTGCCTGTCAAGCTCAGGGATCGAGTCCTTAATTAAATTTATTTGTTTACCCAGTTAATTAATTTGTATTTCTTAAATAATTTTGTTTATGGGCCTCTAATCGGATTTACTGTATTTGTATAATATAAAAAACTAACCAATAATCAATTTGTGCGCCATTACCAAAAAATGACAATATATAAGGTTCCTTGACAATAAGTAAAGGTCTGTATTATAAAAAGTTAGAAAGGGTTTAATATGAGAAAACTAAATTCACATTCATATGCATGGTACACAAAATTTCTATGATAAAAAATACACACAGTTGAACAATGAAACAGGGACTCGTTTTAAATATAAAAGGAATTACGTAAGTTTTCAAAGAAATTTTTTATATTTCCATGTCACCAATTATTCCATACAAACAAATATGTAAGTTGTTTAGTTAATTTATGTTTTTTGGGGTTCTATAAGACTATGTGAAGCCAACTCAGATCTGATTATCTTTGCCAGTTGGAGAAAGAGAGTAAGAGAAAAGTAAAGTAAATTTAATCATATTTAGTAAATTAGGATTAATAAAATTATTTATCTTAATCCATTATTATTATCATTTTCAATTTCCTTTATTTTCATTTCCTTTCCGACAATAAATCAATATTTTCCTATATAATCTGAAAAATGAAAATAAAAGTTTAAAATTGAAAAAATAATCGATTAAAAATAATAAAAACAGTGAAAATATAAATAGAAAAGCGAAAGACAAATATTTCGATAAATTAAAGAAATATTAAATCAGTAAACTTATTTTATCTTATAAAGGAACGCGGTTGGGTTTAATTAGTAAGAAATTTGTTTATAAAAATGAATAATCAAAGTTGCAGTTTCACTGAAAGAATTTCATAGATTAAAGTGACAAAATTGAATTCGAGATTTTTAAAAACTTTCTATATTTTTTTCGGAAATTATTTTTTAATTCACTTGTTATCAGGCCCGTTTTAATGTCATCGTAGGCCCTAGGCACTTTTTGAAATTTGGATATCTGCATTGCAGCATTTGTAGCCCCAAAGTTAATATAATTTAGTCTACTGTGTAGACTGTAAAGTAGTGGTTCTCAATTAATATAAAAGCGCGGAACACCATTCACACGATTTTTTTACGTGGAACATTGACAAAAAATACTTTCTCATAATGAGTGACCAATCACAAATTACTATAAATTTGTCGTAAACGTAATCAGTGCCTTCTTATAAGAAAAGAAAATACCACGCGCAACAATAACAAGCAATAAAAACACTTATATTTGTATGTTTATATATCTGTGTAACGGCTTTCTTATTAAATCATAAAAAAAATTAATTGAGGTTTTTGATGATATGTATTAAATGCAAATTTAAAGATAAAATGTCATTTTTTTCGCGGAACACTGGTTGAGAACCACTGCTATAGAGCAACCCAACTTAACTAAATGAGATTAATATTGAATTTGCAATTTTAATTTTGGTTTCTTGTTAATGTTTTTTGTTCATTTTTTATTTTTAAACAATCAAGGACATTAAGACAAAATGATAAAAAAAATGTAATTTAATTTTGTTTGTAGGCCCTAGGCACAGTGCCTACTGGATAAAACGTTCCTGCTTGTTATCAATCATGTTTTACTACTTTATATTTCCCAATAATTCCATAAGGATTTTCATCTACTAGTGTGACTTTGAATTATAATAATGTTAATATTTTTTAATTAATAGTAGCTAATTTTATATTTTAATTGTTTCTAAATATATATTATATAAATTTTGATTTAAGCTTGAAACTCAGTTAATTATACGATTTTTAATAATTTTCAAAATGACAAAAAAATACAATTAAAACAAACTATTAATGATCTAATTGACATTCATGTGATTGCAGCTGGCACAGCAATTTAACTGCTAACTTACATACATGGTTATCCTCATTAGCGGCCATGTTTGAAATGTTTAAAGTAGTTATGAACTAAAGGACACAGGTAATCTCCGTTACCAAAAATAATCTCAACCAATTTTCCTTTCCTACTTCTTGACTAATTTTATAAAGACTTAAGTCATTAAAATGCTTTCAAATAATCCACTTACTTTGCGAACGTTAATTGAACAGTACTTCATGTCCAATTCAAATAAACTGAGAGAGTTCTGAACTGATTATATCATATCTTGAAATATCTATTTGTCTCGCTTTCACATGAATATGCATTATCCGGTAACTTATCGAACTAATAATTTGTATTCTCTTCCATTTTAGAGTTAGGCTTTTAGTCCCGATGTCTACTTAGTTTAAGGGTTTCATGCAATTCTTTTCCATAAATTTAGGCAGCATTTCCCAATCCATATCATAATGTTTAATTTATTTTATCTCTTACATTAACATGATTGACTTAACTATGACTCTTTCATGTAAATATACTAGCCATAATGATTAAATGAATTTGAATTATGGTCTTTCATATGTTGATACAACCATAAATGTCTTCTTAAGTTTGTCCATTGTGATTACTCTATTTACCCATTTTTTCAGAGTGATCAATTTTTTACTGCTAATTACCATTATTTTGATGATTTAATAACTTTTGCGGTTATAAATGTTATTTATAGATGATAATTTATTTCTCAAAAAGTGTATTACTTTAATTTATATGATTTGATTTTAATTGAACTTCGTTCGGCCACATAAGAATATTTTTTCGATACATTAAAATAAATTTAAAATTATTAACATCGATATATTACTGATTTACAGTCTTCAAGATCTCTTTTTCATAAATTCAATGCAAAAAATAATCAGTGGCGACATTGGAAATTGGAGCCCGCATGAACGAAGTCATGCTTTTTTAGAACAAATACAATGGCCACCAAAGGTCAATATTTAGACACTAATTTTCACATGAATTATAATCATTTTACAAAATTTGAAAATTAAGATCGGTAGATAATTAAATTTTCAATATTTTTGTCAGATCATTCCTTCGTGGTTAAAATTGCCGTCAATGACAAAGCATCCAAAATCTTTTATCTTTGACCTACATCACACAAATTTCTTTCTACTGATGCACAATATAAAGACGAACAAAATGATATACTGACCATTTCTGTACAACATGTCATTCTAAATATATTTACAAGTTGAGTTTATTTAATGCAAAACAATTTTAAATTGAATTAAATGAGATTTCTTTTAAATGGTTGATTTAAACCAAT
>CAUHTR010008175.1:167195-200178 GCA_959609185.1 Schmidtea polychroa | reverse complement strand
GATATATACCATACTGTACAAGCATCCCGCCGAGTACAAAGAACTAAATATGAAAGTCAATCATTCACAACCATAAATACAAAACCTATGTAGACGAATAAATAAGATTATTGAGCGCTCATTTGTGAAATGATGACTTATTTGCATCAATTTTTCGATTCAGAAGTAATAAACATTTTCCAGAATATTTCGTACAGCTGCATTTTTCAAATCTGGAGACTGATTATAAACATTGTTTTCATTACTAACTGTATATAAACAAAAGATTTAAAATGAAATTAATTAATGTTAAAATACTTTTTGACTGCGGCCCCATTTGAAGGCGACAAATTTCAATGTGGCCAATGGAAATAAAAAGGTTCACCAACCCTGGTCAGTAAAATGCTGATATCTATATTACATATGGTTCTCAGTAATAATGTTTTAATGCTGTAAAAATTAATATTATGTAACTTCTAATTTTTTTTGATTAATTTAATAGTAAATTTGTATATTTAATAAAAATAGAAATATTTTAGTATAAATTTTCAACTAACTCGTATTTTTCAATAATATAGCGACATAGCTTCCCAGATATGATGCTATATATAATGTTTGTTGATTAGTTAATGGGCTTTCACTGATTAAAAATGAAAATCATAAAATGAAATATTATTTCTTTATATTAGAAACAAATCCTAATTCTTACAATTAATATGTCCTAGCTAACTAATATTGTTAATGTGAAAATATTTTGAATTTTTAGGAAAATAATAGTATAAAATATTTGTGACCCGTCAAAATAGTGCGCGGAAAAATAATAAAGGATAAATAGTGATTAAAATCATTATAATGATGATAATGATTAATTAAGTAATTACAGGGTTATGACGAAATATATTTAAAATCTTGAAATAATATATTTAAAATCTTGAAATAATATATTTAAAATCTTGAAATAATATATTTAAAATCTTGAAACAATATATGTAAAAACTTGAAATAATATATTTAAAATCTTGAAATAATATATTTAAAATCTTGAAATAATATATTTAAAATCTTGAAATAATATATTTAAAATCTTGAAATAATATATTTAAAATCTTGAAATAATATATTTAAAATCTTGAAATAATATATTTAAAATCTTGAAACAATATATCTAAAAACTTGAAACAATATATTTAAAATCTTGAAATAATATATTTAAAATCTTGAAATAATATATTTAAAATCTTGAAATAATATATTTAAAATCTTGAAATAATATATTTAAAATCTTGAAATAATATATTTAAAATCTTGAAATAATATATTTAAAATCTTGAAACAATATATCTAAAAACTTATATTGAAATTTAAAAACTTACATCGATATTTTAAAAACTTCCAAACAATAAATATTAGATTCAATCCAAGAAGCTTTAATGCGCAGTCCATTCTTTTTAAGCTAATTCATATATAACAAAGAAATCACGAAATATCGATTTATTCAAATAAACTCTTGTCTAGCAAGAGGTTTTTCAATATATTTCCTCATGTTAGCAAACCAACCACCAAAATCGATTCCTTCATTATCCAGTGTAGTCCGTATTCTGGTTTTCAATTCATCTCGATTTGCAGCCGAAGGATGAATGGCAAATAGCACCGATTTAAAATGGCTAAAGTACTCTTCAATCGGATTTAACTGGGGGGAGTAATACAGTAAAACCTATCTAAATTGGAAATGTTTTTCGGAACCATTTTCAATTTTCAACCATTTAACTTCGTACATTTTCAATTCAAATCCACCCTTCTATATTGTTGAAAGTTATGGATATTGAAAAGAAATATCTTAAAGTTCGAAAATCAAGAAAAAATCAACTTTTTATTAATAAAATTATTTATTATTAATTTTATTAATAAAACAATTTAATTGATTTTTTTAATTTATAATTTATAATTTATAATATTATAACCTCCTTAAGTCGGAAAAAATTTCGGAACCAAAATTTCCGATTAAGAGAGGTTTTACTGTATAATTATTATTCAAAATTATGGTTTATTTATTAAAAATCATTAATTAATAATTAAATAATAATTATTAGAAAGTAATATGATTAATTATAAATTAATAATAACAGAGCTATAACTTAAAGTTATAGAAGTTGTGCAAATTAAAATATATTGGATATTTCTATTTTTCCTACATTAAAAGAAAAATAATCCTTCTATTAAAAGAGTCTTAAGAAAATTGAAATAACTATCATAATTGTTTCATAAAACTTAGACATTGCAGTAAAATTAGTAAACAGAAATTCTAAAACCAATTTTGTTCATAATAATTTTTTTTTATTTAAATAACTGTTGAGTTAATTTTATGTTTTGGTAGGATATTTGAGAATCTAATTCGACGTGCTCTTGATCAAAGAAATGGCTCAACACAAGTAACTTTTATTGATATTACACTTTACAATCTCTGAAATATTTTCAATACAGTTTCAATATATTTAGATGATCTATGGGCAGGTAATTCTATGGAAGACCACCTCAAGTATGTTGACTAAACGAATCTGATACTACTCAGACAAACTTGTTCTTTTCTCTTTTGCTTTCTTTTCGCGTTGGTCTCAATTTTTTTCAATTTTTTCACTTTAATTTTGTTTTTGTCTTCATCCAGAATGAGAGTTTATGTGATTCGAGAGCTCCTTTTATATAACACTCTCACCTCATCAAAATTTCCATTAAATTATCTCTTTAAAGCAGCAGGGTAAATTTGTTTTTAATTTATTTTGTTTGACAGTTTGACGTTTGGCCTCTCAAGATTGGAGTTTTAAATTAAATGTTTATTTTTATACACTTAATTAATTAATTAGTTTATATTACCTTAATAACTTTGATGATCCCCAGTTGTTTTTATATTACTATATTTGTGTTTTGTGTTCGCCATCCTCTCATATCCATTTCTCTCAAAAAAGAGTTCCTCACTGTCTTCAAAGAGGCTACCTACGGGACTACGAGGTGATGTACATTCGAGAGATGCATGTAGACCAGTGAACGGTGAACGGTGAACCGTAACCAAGGTCATTCAGACGAACTGAAATGGATTAGTTAATTACCCACTTCTATTATATATTTTTATAGAACTGACTAATGTTTTGATCATCTCTTGATTAATTTGAAATTTACTCCTAAAATCAGAGCCATACGGGCATAGTAATTACTAGTTAAAAAATGAAAATAAAAACATGCATGTCATAGAAATATTAACATACAAAATTATTTCACATAATACATGAGTAATTACGGTAATATTATGTATAAATATATATTATGTATAACTGGAAAAGTGAGCATGTTAGAAAGAATTTTCGGCGTCAATTAATACTAATTTTTGGCGCCCTCCCACGCATTTCTGCCACTGAAATTTGTGTAAATTTAATTCTTAGAATTTTAGACTAGCAGTTTACACATAGAGGGATACATCCAAATTTCAGTTTATTCAAAATTAAATTTGATTTATTTTTTCTGAAATTATTTTATTTTTTGTTTGATAATAACATGCATGCGATTCATCGCTCTGCGCATTTGTTGTTATTATGTTTTCTATTAATTATTTAAAACAATTAGACTATTTATTAAATATTTTTTCTTTTTATTAAGATATTTCTTTAACGAATTTCACGGGGATTTTTACATCACTATTTACTCATTTAAACAAAAATAAATATTTAAAAAATAATTAAAAATTCAAATATTTTGAGTAAAACCTTTCAAACAAAAACTTCATAAATCTCGGTTGAACTTTATGCATTTTCTATATTTTCTAATGAAAAACAACAGAATATATTTCTAAAATTAGTTTGTTCTGTCATAAAGTTAAGAAATCCCGACCTTTGATAATGTTGAAAATTTATCAATATGAAAATCCTAAAATAACTTTCTTTTCGTGCAATTATTTTTAAAATTTTAATAACTTAACTTAAAATCCAAACGAAATATCAAATCCAATTCTTTATTCAAGACTCATTCAAACAAAAATACTATTAAAAAAATAATTAAAAATTCAGCTAGTTTGAGGAAAACCTTTTGAACTAAAATCTCATAAATCTCAGCTGGAATTTATGTATTTCCTACATTTTGGATAAAAAAAACAATGGAATATTAATCTAAAAATAAGTGTACCATTCACTTCAAGCTACTAGAACGCCTACGCAATTAATCTAATGAAAAGGAAGGAGATACTCAAATTTTCTATTCAACGCATTGCAAGACTAATGCTGAAATCTACATCATATTTTACCGTATAAAATGTAAAATTCAGTATCATCCAATACCATTTATCGCTAGTGAACAAAATAAAAAATTGGTCGTTGCATTTGACTAGAAATAATGCAAGAAAATTGTTTTTATTTTTTTTGTCATTTTATTTTCTTAATTTAGCAAGTATTCTGTGAATTATTTTGAATTAGGAATTTTCCAATTGGAGGATATTGTATTTTATATTACATGTTTTAAAACATTTGTAACATTTGCCATATTGAAATTAAAATGATAAAAAAAAGAAACTATATTCAAATGATATTTTCAATATTTTCAATAATTTCTTTACATGCAAACATTCTCTATTAACCAAAATAATACAAACATTTATTTTATTTAGAGAAATTAAAAAAAATTCTTTAACTGAAACGCCCACAACAATTGTAGGAATTCCGATCATTTTAATTGTTTTTATGTTTAATCGGTTTTAATTTTTTTTAGTAGTGAGATTTATTAATATTTATTTGAAACGTCCAAAATGAATCAAAATAATATTGATACATTCTATGAAAACGGGATTACGGGTTCGTTTTGTAAAAGGGTGCAAGGTTTCTTAAATCTTTGTCTTTCTGGTGACAATGATTTAAACAAGTTTATTTCCGTTTATCTTTCATAAACATTTTTAATTATTTTTAATTTATTTGTTTAATTTTTTTTCAAGAATCAAATGTATCGTATAACACTTTTTTATAATATGGAATCAACTAATTTTGGATTTGAGGATTTCTTTTGTATTATTATTGTTGGGGTTAGCGCAAAATCCAAAAAAAAATTATATATGAAAGAAAAGCATAACAAATAATGGTAAAATCAATAAAAGTACAAAATTAATTTAAATTTACTAAAAACGCCAAAATTGCTAGACGAATTCAGAAATTATAATAAAATTTTAATAAGGTGTTCACAGAGAAAGTTAAAGCGAAAAAAACAAATTAATTAAAATTAATTTATTGGTAATGGTAAACCCGAACCAATAGGAAGCCCGACCACATGGGAAACCCGAGCGCCATAGGAAACCCGATTCGCAGTGAGACCCGAGAAGTGAGATAAAAAGAGGAATATTTTGAGCCCTAATCAAGGGTAAACAAATTAGAAACCCAAAAATATTGATTTAGGATAATTTAGCCCAATTTTCTAGATAATTAGCATTTTATGAAACGTATAAAAAGAGAGCTCAGAAGTGAACAAGCCGCCAGTTGGTTGAAGAAAAGAAAACTAGAAGTTTGGACAGAGTAGCAGGAAAACCGTGAAGTTAGTATCAATTGAATAAATTAAATCGAACGTACCAGAAAGGGACATCTACCATTGGAAGATTCATCCCTACGTGAGATTTCCCGTAATATTGAAAGGTGCAAAAAGTGGTTGTATCAAGTGTGGTGGAATCAATAAGCAGTATAACAAAGGTGTAATTGTATTAGTCTCAAATAAAGATTTTGCGTTGGGTGTTTAATTTATTTTTAAAGGACACGAAGGAGTCAGACAGTGATACCGACTTGTATTAATACTCAACATTATATATAAAATAAATTATAATCAAACTTCATTAAACATTCTGCCGTCGTTAATGCTTTGTTAATTTTTTGTTAATTGTTAGAAAACGGAAGATGTTAAAAATAAGCATTCCGATTTATCTAAGTTGATTACTCAGTTAATGTCTACTATCGAGGAAGTCACATCTTGTCCACTGAAGAAGAACCATCGTTACAAATATCTGCCAAAGAATCAGAAGTTCTATATTCTTTGCTAGTATCACATACAATAGTAGCACGATCCATATTCTGATCACCTTTGTTAAATAATATGTATAGAATTTTGTTTAAGCCCCGAAGAGAAACCGAAAGATTCGAAAGACCTTGCCGAATACGCTGAATGGTGATACAGATTTATGGCATGATGCTACAGATGATAAATTTACGATGCCTTTAATTGACGTAACTTATAAACTTATTATTATAACATGATATAAGATAATAAAAAAATAAGAACTTTTTTTCCAATTTCGCCACTAATTATTTTTTCCATTGAATTTAATAAAAAAAGAGCTTGAAGACTATAAATCAGTAATATATCGATGTTTTTTGATACTCACGAATTTTCGGGACTGCCTTTTTTTCAAGCTCTTGCTTTAATAATAAAAAATGTCACTGAAAATGAATAAGTGGATTCTTTTATATGTATTTGATATAGACATGACTCTGAAATTTTTAATGTAAAATGTATTAAATTATGAAAAGAAATAAATATAAATTTGAAAACTTGTTGAATAATAAATTTTTTTTCTTACAATTATTTATCAAATTTGTGTAAATTAAGGAAATAAAAAAAAAGATGAAACGTGAACAAAAATATAAAGGATATTATTGAATAAATAACTTTACAGAGAACATTTAAATCAAAAAATGAAACAAATCATGAACTTTATTCAATATATACACAAATTTGGCATTAAAGGTAAAACAATAATTTCCTTTATACACTTTGTATTTTTTCCTATTTGAAATTGATCTATAGTCAGAAAGAAATGAGGATAAATGAAAATGTAAATGAAAATAGATCAAAGAAGAATAAAATAAAAATTTTACTGATAATAAAAAATAATAATCTTTTTAAGTAAACAAAATCTTTTAATACTTCTTGTAACTGTAGCTGTACTTCAAAATTTGGGAAATCTAATCCAGAATCATTTTATTAAAATTTTAGAGGAAAAATTATAGAAAAAATATTGGATATGATAAATTATTCTAAGTATTATTCGATAATATTTTTATTGAACGCTTGATTACACTCCCAATGAACAAAAGAAGATTATTGCAGGATTTTAATTTTTAACTAAAAATAATAAAAAAGTAGAAAAATATAAGCATTCTTTAACATTTGGCTCAATAAAAGACACTATTGAAAAAATAAGAAAATATAAAATTTTATGGTAATGTTTATAATGGTTGACACTAATTGAGTGTGTTTAAATATTGTAAATTTGCTGAAAGATTTGTCATCAACTCTTCCACAAACGACTTCATGACTATTTTACTTTTTATCATTCCTGTACCCATGGCAAAAACCTTGTTGGTAATGTACACAGTAGCTGAAAATTAATAATCAGATGAATTCCATTACTAGAAATGCTTCTTATTACATTTTCAGTTTCGGGTTTATGACTGGGTTTCTGAAATTATTGATCGTTCTTGTTCATTTAGATATGGCACTCATTGTTTAATGTTAATCAATGTTGCTTTCAAAAATTTGAGCAGGGATCTTCTCTAATTTCTTGTTGTGACAATATATTCTTGGATGTAATAATGATTGTTAGTGACTGAGTAGGTTTTTCGTTGTGAGGATATATGTGAGAAAATGACAGAAATGCTAATATTAGATATCGCGTGGCTTGTCCCATTTCGGTAAATATGTATTATGAAGTCTAACTCCCCGAAACAGGATGTAACTACTCCACTTCTATTATGTGGAAAGATTTTGTCCTGCCCACACGTTAAAACTGTGGTGGGTCTACGACAAGAACTCACCATAGGGTTGATGTATTTCTGGTCAACCATCATATTGTGTCAGTTGTTTGACCAGTAAAGAAATTCTCAGGCTATTTGTCAGAAGGCTTATTATCCTTCTCTCGAAAGTTTTGTGACTGCCTCAAAATAGGAAAAAAAATCATAAAAATAATATTTTTAAAAATTAATAAAATGTGAAAATTTATTATCATATAAATGACGTCAAACATGAATACATCTATTTTTTTTGATTATGGTCCTTCATATGTAAATACGACCAATAACCATTCTTAATTTTTGATCTTATTAATTCGTTTTTTCATTTATTATTTTTTTCTTTTCGAGTTGGCAGATTTTATGAATGAGTTGTTTCTTCCATAATTATGTTGCTGATTGTAAATTCTTGCGTTTATCATTGTCATTATACGTGTTTGTTTATCCTCAATGTGTTGCGTACTTTACTTTGTATTATTTATAGATTTTGGTAAACCAATGTTTTTATTTAGCCACATCGGAAAAATTCTGATATATTAAGAGTGGTTATGATTTTAAGATTATATTTTGTTGACAAATTTACAAATAAATAAATAGAATTACTTGAGGGAAAATCATCATGACAAACGGGACGATCTATGGTAACTCGGAGAAGGAAACAAAAGTAAAATGAAATGGAAAATGAGAAAAAGAAAGCAAACAAAGGTCATTATTAATTAATTAGTACTAAGGAGAAAAGGTATTTCAAATTCTAAAAGCAGAACAAAAGGAAAAAGGAATATATTGACAGCTTGTCAGAGATATCGGAATTGCCGAGAGAAGTCGGCCTAACAAAATAGGGAAAAAGCAAAAAATATCTCTGTCAGAACAGTCGAGAAATGCGGGAGAAATAGAAGTGGGAAACATTTGATTATCTCTAGTGCCACAAATGAAACGAGCTATATAAAGAGAAACTGTTGGTGAGAGAAATCAGACAAAACCGAGACAAAATGTAAGACGAAAAGTTATAAAAAAAAGAAATGGAAAACGAGGCAAGAGTCTACTGAAAAAGGAGATAAAACTAACTGAGAAAATTAACGAAGAAATTGAGGGAGAAATTTATAGAAGTCATTGAGACGAGCATTTAGTGCAAAACGATTTGTTGGAGAGTAATTGTTAAAGAATAATTGTTAAAGGATAATTGTTAGAGAAGATTTTCAGACAAGAATTTGTTGAGAAATAAACGAAAAGAAGTTATTTGAATATTTGAAGAAAGTTGTCGAAGAAGGTGAAAGAAAACAACCAACTCAAAGTCTCAGTCGATAAACCAATCAGTAGTTAGTGATTTTTCAATACAGTGTTGCACACGAGTGCTATTCCTCACTGAATGTTGCAATAAGCATTGTATAATCACCGAGCAGAATGTTGAATCGATTGTCAGAGTAAAGTGAAAATTATTTGTGATCATCAATAAAGAATTCTGTTGTCAAGTGTCATTTGTGGGTCAGTCAAAGACACGCTTGGAGTCAGGGTAAGAATTTTAACTTTACAAATATTATCACCAACCCATAGCCAAACAATTTTTAAAATTTTTATATTTCTGTTCGAATAAGCAATATAAAATCTTTAAAGTTTTTGATGTTTCTACAGGATGATGACATTGAATTTGTCGAAGCAAATAGTAAAAATAAATTGTTCGATTGATGTTTTCTAATGATTGAAATAAATAAATTCAACTTTTACATTAACAGACCAATTCAATTGAATTGGTCTGTTATATTTTCCTGAAATCAACGAAAAAAACATTACAATTCATAAACTGAAACTATAAAAATAAAATGTTGTCATTTATTACCACACTGAACAATTTCCTTTACATAACTCTGTATTCGATATTCATTTTATGACCTAATAAATTTCCATTTTCGCTAAATTAACATTTTCAATAAAAACACATTCAAAAACAGAATATTAAAAAAAAACAGTAACTATTGAGAATTTGAAATATGAATAAAATTTTCTATAATTAGTTAAAAATGAAATTAGATTTTCTTGCCTATTCTGACGAGATAAAACTGAATGGTTATCAGATAATTGCATTCTTTTGAGAAGGAGCATTAATTTTGTTTTCGTATGACTTTGGAATTTGCCTATTTTTCTATCACTAATTTATATTCAGGAATACTTTAAGTTAATGAATTGTTATTTAATTAACCCATTTGACAATATTAAATCATTGTATAGTTTTCAATATTTCATTATATTATAAAACTATAAATTGTATATTTTTAAATTTTATTAATTTTTATTTTGTTTTAAATAACATAATAAAACATTTTAGATTATCCGACTTCTGAATATTCCGAACTTTGTTGTTATGGGAATAGAAAGAAAATAACTCTTTCATTTTTTGAGAATTTCAGATGAATTTTGCTTAAAAAAAAAGATAAGTAATTTGTAATTCATAAATATTTTTCACATTAAATATTTAAAATTTTTATATATAATAAATTTATTACACAAATTTTATAGAAATAAGCCATTTTATGGTACTTCCGTGTTATCTTACCCCCAAAAATTAAATTAAAAAAGAACACATATAATTATTATATTTATTTTCTAAATCAGGGTTACAAACTCAACAAATGTTTGTAAAGAGTTTGTAAATGGTCATCCAGGTGGCCAGAAAACCACAATGTCGTTGAGAATAGTGTCGAACACATCGGCACTGTTGCTTAGAACTCGTTTGCGACACATAAACTCACATAATCACATAATCACAGATAGCCTTAATAAATTCATGTTCAATAATGTTCAATAACGTCATCAATAATGTATTCTCTCATTTTTTATATTGTTATTTTAATTGTATTTTATAATTTAATTTTTATGGGGTAAGATAACACGGAAGTACCCATTTTATTATAAATTTCGAACTTTTCAACAATGTTAAATATTTTTATATTTTATATATCAGAAAAATCGTTTTTGATTTAACTATTAAATTACTTAAATACTCAAGTAAAGAAAGATGATGTTACAAATTGAAAAATAATTGAAAGTAGTGGAAAAAATAAACAAAATGGTATCAATATCACTCATACGCCATGAGTTTGGTGTCGGAAAAAGCGCAGTTCATAATTAGATAACAAATAAAGATAGTAGAATATTCAAATTAAACATTAATATTTTTAAAAGATAGATATTTTTTAATGGAAAGGAAATGAGCAGATAGCAAATAAAAAGTTAAAAATGAATATTGTAATTTATTAATCAATGAGGGTTCGCAAGTAATACAATCGCAAATTTATGAAATAATTAATCAATTAAAATTTTGTAATAATTTCTTTGGGAAAACAGAATTTACCTATCTGAACAAGCACAATACCGATTTGTCAACCAGTGGCAAAATATTTAAAAACTTATTTTGTCTATACAGATGGAAGATTGGCAAAATATTAATAACTTTCAAGTTGATATTATTGTATATAATGGTAGGCATCTATCAACAAAGACAGACGGAATAATTTGCCAAAAAGCTGTCAAGAAATGCATTCATAAAAACAATCTAGAGAAAATGACGTATGTTTTAAACTGAGATGTAGTTCTTGAAGGTTGTTTTTTAACAAATTATAGAGTCGAACAAATAAATTATATTTTTGGTTGCTTAATTGAAAAATGAAATTTGAATTGTGAAAAGCTTTTAATTAAAAATAGTGCCTAATTGAGTTAAGCCTTGTTGTTTGAGATAAGGACTCGAGAAGTCATGTTGTATTTAAAGTCTTCCCAAAATTATAGTAGGAATGTATTTGGTCTGCTTCTTGTAACTCTTTCATTTTGAACTGCCTCTTCATAAAATTGAGGTTAATTATGGATTTGCCAAAATTATTTTACTTTTAATATTTCTTTTATTCCATTTATAGATAAAAAAATTGTGTTATATGGGAAAAGAAATTTTTGATCTATAGTCGTCTTTGTTAGATGCCAATTAAATTCAAGTCTTCTTCCAGCACAAATATTAATTTATTTAACTAACAAAATTTAAATCTACTCAAATATTTTCTAATATTCAAACAATTGAGGTATTTGCAATTTTGACATTGATACAAATATTGGACACGAATACTTTTAATTAATTTTAATTTAATAATATACAAAATTTTAATTTATTTATTTACCTTAATTAGTTTTAATTTAAAAGTAGTTCACAAACTCATTACAGTTTAAATAAAAATAAATAAAATATTAAAAGAAAGCAGATGAAAGATAAATTAAACGATTTAAGTGATACAAAGAATATTTTACAAGAATAAATTACAAAATCAAGTTTAATGATTTAAATTATGAGAATGCTCTAGAGCCAAATATCCCATAATTTTCTAGCTTCCCATAATAAGAAGGATTAAATTTTTTTTTAAATGGACAAACCTTACAAAAAAGATTAGATGATATAGTCTCACTAAAGAAGTTTAAATAATGTAGTCTCACTAAAATGCCAAAAAAGTCATTATATGGTACAAGTGCTTTGGTATTACGAAAAAAGTTTCAAATGTTATATGTTACAATATAAATTTACTTTTTAAATTTTTTTGAAAATTTAATTATTTTATCTAATATAAAAATATCCACTGTCTCCTTAAAATGCATTTCTTCAGTTATTTCCCTCTCCTAATACTAATTTTCAAATTTAAATTGTTTCATTTTACATTATTTTATATTTATTTATATTTATTAAATAATTCGATTTCTGTAATTATTCTGGATGACAACCAGACCCATAATCAGCCTGAGTCTAGATGGGGTGAAACCCCATTCTTAAAACTGTTAATTATGGAGTCTTGGAAAAGAAAATGTACTTGAAGAAAATGTACTCAAGCACTATAATGATATATGCTTTCTTTCTGTCCTTACTCGATTCTGCGCCTTATTGGCAAGGGGGGAGGGTGTAACAAGTTATGGTTGAATAAATTGTCACAATATTTTGTTGCTTTAAAGAATTTGAATATAGTCAGTCTCTCCGCGATGGCATCATAGAGCAAAAATGGGACCTCACTATCGATTATCATCTTTATTTCGAAAATCTATTTTAACCAATACTTTATCTCCAATGTCGAAAGTTCTATGAATTCTATTATGATTGTCGTAACTGTTGGTGTTATTACACTTTTTAGGTTCTTGCATTACTCGCTGCTGCTTTCTATTGATATTTTTGATATAGTCCGATATGTTTTCATTTGATGTTATGTCTCGTAGGACGAAACAATGTTTGTTTATGCGTTTGCCAAATATAATTTCTGCTGGGGAATGTTTAGTAGTCTTCTGAAATGTGATATTTAATGTATATTCTATTTGTGGTAGTGCATCTTCCCAGTTTTTGTACAACTTATCATTAATACAACACTATATCCAATCTCGTATTGTTTGAAATTGTCTTTCCACTTGGTCATTAGTTTGATGATGATATGAGGTCCTGAAATTTAAATTCATATCATGCTCAGTTGCCAGTGGTTTAAATTCCTTTCAAAACATTTATTTCTATCTACGTAGATTACATTTGGTGAACCAAATTTTATTATCCTTTTATTTAATAGAATGTTACATACCGTCCTCTCATTCTGAGCTTTAACAGCTTCTAAAGCAACATATTTTCTGAACTGATTAATCATGGCCATGTCATATAAATATACCACTGCTTCCTTCCACATCATATCTCCAACTATGATAGACATAAGTTTTAGGAATATTGATGGAGCTGCTGCTATGCTAAATAGCATTCTATTAAAACAATACTGTCCATATTCTGTTGAAAAACCTGTTTTTTATTTTGATTCTTCTTCAAGTTCAACTTGATAGTAGACGTTTCCTAAATCGATTTAACTAAAATACATAGACTCATTTGATGAGTCCAACATTTCATCAACATTAGAAATTAAAAATGCCGGCCTAATAGTGTTTTCACTTAATAATCTAGAGATTAAACACATCCGAATATCATATGTATTTTTCTTCGCAACACAAATAATCGGTAAATTCAAAGGATTCACATTTACTTATAATTAGATTATTCTTCAAGTTTTCTATTATATCTTAAAGTTTATTCTCGTAATGTATATGTTGACTTCTTGATTTAATCATTACTGGATTACAATTTGTCCCATTTATTCAACATAAATATATTTGGAAAGCTCTTTATTATCTCTATTAACTCATGTGAAGGCGAAATACCTTTCATTTAAATTAATTTTTCAAATAAATTTTTATTAATTCTTTTATTTCCAAAATTGGCTTCTAAGCTTAGTAAACATTATTATTTCTAATGTTACCAACATTATATATTTATGTAATTTCATCAATCTGATATTCCTTTTATTTAATATATCAATGCATAAAATAATGTTTGGATAAATTTCATTTTCAAAGCTTCATTTTGAGAGCTCCTAGCACGTCTCCTTTTATTGGACCTTGATGTTTTTTGATTCGTCATTAACTCGATCCTCCATTATAAATTATCATCATCAATAGTTGTGACGCGCTATTTGTAATCTCGATTATTGTATTGATTTCTAAAATTCTAAATTATAAATGTCCATTTCCATTGCAATGGGAACATTTAGTATTTGGACATTCTTGTATGATATGGCCTTCTTCTTTGCAACTATAATATTGTATTTGGTGTTGAAATCGATTCGGTCTACTGAAAATTTCATTTTTCTTTGGTTTTGAAAATTATTATCTTTACACAAAGGTTTAGACTTCATTGGGTTGCAATTATTATGAACCACTTCCGCATAGCTTCTTTTATTCATTTTCATTGAGTTTCGATTCTTCCACCTTGAATGTATTTACTTGGCACTGGACCTCTCTGTTCTTCTTCATTGTCCACTTTCCTATCTTCTTTTTAGAGTTTCGCTCTAATTAAGTCCCTCTATTTTGTAACGCTGAATATCTCTTCTATCTTCTTCACAATTCAAACAATATTTTAATAAAAATGCTGTTAATTTACTATCTGTAATTTTGTGCCTCATTACACGATCAAAATTTTCTCTGTAGTTTTGATGTAGTTGGCAACAGTTGAATTGGCTTTTTGATAGCTCAAAGCGTTTTGTAAAGCTTCCGCTAGATTTGTTTCTGCTTTAAGGGTCTTTTGCTTCCAAATTGTTTTCAAACGGAATTTTATCATATTTCCTATTGCTTTTCTCGTCTAAACATGCTCGAACAACGACATTTCTTTGCTGTTTATCTAGTTTTATCATATCAAAGTAACTTTTAATTGACGTGACAAATTCTTCAAAATCTTCACCAATTGAGTACATTTTTGACTGAGGATTAATCTGCAGTAATTCGGATATTCCTAAGCTGTTCGTGGTTGCAATGCTAAATAATTCAGAGTCTGGTATATTCTAAAATCAATTTTATGACATAATAGTTCAAGTATTGATCTCTTTAGGATCAAAGGCTATTATGTAATAATGAACATGAACTGAGACATGTTTCAGACATACAATAACATACACACACGCATCAAACCATTCACAATAATTAATAATTAGGTGATTTAATTACTAGATTACTTATACTTTTATTTTCAAAAATCTACTATTTTTTTAAATACCAATTGCTTAATTACTAATGAATATTTTTTTTATTGTCACTACTTTTAATCACAAATTTGTAACAATTCAAAATATTATTTAAATTATTATTAAAACGACTACTAAATTATTATTATGCTTAATATAATATAACATAATATTTTTAATTTATTTTTATAAAACATTTAAAAACATTGTCAGTATTACAAGATAATATAAGTGTTTTGTAATGTATCGAATTCAATATATTATTTAAATAATAAAATATTAACAACTATTTTGTTAGTTATTATTCATACAAAAATAATTTAAATACAAAATTGAAACTGTAATAATTTCTGACTTTTAATTCATCAATTATTTTTCTACCTTATCAATATTTTTTTACAAATAAATTCGGCTTTGAAATATTCTAAGGAATTATTTTCAGTGTTTTCATAACGTAATGCTAATGAGAAATTCAACACTTACTTATTTTGACTCAATTTTGAAAAGAGTACAAATTTTTTAATATGATTCAGAAAATATTATGGAAAATATAAATAGAAATATTTTTAATTAGTTTTCAAAATAAATTTAATGTTATTTTATTGTAATTTTAAATGTTGTTTTGCAAGAATTTATTTAATTATTTATTCTTATAGCTAATTCCAATAATTATTATCTTGGGTGTTAAACGTGATAAAAATAAAGCTATGTAAGAATAACATTGTTCATTTTGTTGGCAGTTGCTAATTTGTGAGTGTATGAATAAAAATGATTAATAAGTGTTTGTATATTTAAGGTGAGATACATCAAAGCGAAAAAAATAAGGCCCTTATAACAAATAAAATATTAGCCAATAATAAATATATTTGGCATTAACAAAAAATAGAGATAGCGCTAGAGACTTAGAAAGATTTAATGCAAGAAATTTTATTGATGACAAAGAAATATACGATTTTTGTCTATTTATATACGAATTGATAGAATTTGTGACAAAATTGCTGACTTCTACTAAGGAAAATTAATCCAAAAATTTATAGAATTACAAACACATTTAAAAAATTATAAAATATATTGAGTTATTAACACGATTGTTCACTTTTACAAATAAATATTTTATCTTTAAGATCAAGGTATTTTATAGGTGTATTGATTCGAAAAAATGAAGAAATATAAAATGATTATAATAGCCTCAGGGCTATTAAAAAGGATTCAACCTAAGATTTAGCAATAGATTTTGAAGTAGTTTCATTATATATAGGAAAGAACGTGATTTAAGTAATGAATAATTGGATAAGCTTATAAATACTGTTTACGACAAATATTTACGAAATTAAAATTCATTTTATTTTACTTTTATTTAAAATGCTGTGGAAATCATGGAAGCAAAAATCGAAGTGAAATTATGAGAAGTTTAATCTGAAAAGAATTAGATAAAGTTATTTAGCAAACGCTTTCATTATAGTTGTTCTATTTTCAGGGTTGTAAAAGTCAATATAAAGTTTCCATAGGACAAAATCTTTGCAGGACCACTGATTGTTTATTTTGGTACTAATGATACAATTTAAAATATTGGTGCTGAACAGGATGGCATTCTTTGCATTGAATGAATACTAGAGAGCCCGGTCAATCATTTCATTTGGCAATTACATGGCAATAAGCTTTCCTTCAGGGAAATTTTTAACACTATGATAACAAGCCACAAAGACCATAAGATTACGTGATCTTTTAGAAAGATGAATTAATGAATTGTTGTAAAATGTGGAATAACTTAACATATTATTAATTGAGCTTGGACTATAAATATCTCTAAAATATCTCTATAGCATCTCCCAAGCCATTATCAATGACAAGATAGATGTTGATCTAGCATCAATAAAGCACGGTAGAAGATATTTGTAAGATATAGAGAACAAAGATACATTTTCCTTCCCTAGCCATAAGAAATAATGGTCCTATGAAAAGAAATTTATATTTTTGGAATCAGACAACATTTCTAAGACTTTTTGAGATGATTGCTTTTACTCTGAGAATAAATCTATCCAGTCGCCACCATCGCATCTAGTCTAAAAATTATCTAGTCACAATTATTTAGAGAAAACATTATTAATTTTATATATTTTGTTATAAATGTTCTAATTTACCCAATATGTCATAATAAATAACGATTAAAAAAAATATTTACGTGAAGTTTTCTTTTGGGTGTTAATGGGTTTATTTAAACTACTAACATAATATAAGATATTATATCTCATCATTTTACTTGTATTTCAATATTCCCATAAAGAATAGTACTGAAACTGACATAGTAGCTGCTGATAACATCTATTAATTACATAGATTTGAAAATCCAATAAGTAAAAAGTTTTAATTTCTCTATTATTGATATTATTATTAGGAAATAATATCAAAAGAGAAGGAAAGAAGATAATTTAAGAAAGAACGCATAAAATTATCACTTAATTTAATTTTATCTAGTACTTGATTAAATATTAAAATTATTTGTTAATTTTTATTTTTACTCTTTTCATTGTTTTGCTATAAAAATAATAAAATATTGTCAGTTAATCAAATTTTTTTAAATTAAATATAAATAATTCGATTGATCATTGTTTAAATTTTAAATAAGGATTATAATTTGACAAAGTTATAACTTTACGTTATAAAGCATTTAAATTAATATTTAATAATGTTTTATCCTTATTCGTTAATTTAATGCATATCTAACTCGTGGGTAAGATTTGAATATTATTGTAAATAATAATCATTTAGTTTTTGTATTATATGGTTTTAGATGTCTTATATATTAGGTAACCTTATTACTTTGTTAGATTTGGTTATATTTAAATCTAATCACATATTTTTGATTAAATGTATTAAAATTTCAAATAATTTAAAGAGAATACGATAAGAAAATATTAACAAGTAATATTTTTTTGTTACTGTTAATTTTTCAAATTTGCGTGACAATATTTTTCTAAGTTGGAAGTAATAATTAAATTTTATGCATTTATCAATTGTTATGATTAAACTTTATTTAATAATCATATGTTGATTAGGATTATTTTCAGTATGTTTTGAAAATTATAAAATTAGTAATTTGAATTACTATATAAATAATAATTAAAATTGTACATAAATTTAACAGTTTAAAATTCTGTTTGTCAAGAGAATTAATCATGAAGTTTTTGGATTTTAATTTCCGAAGGAAGATAGATTTAAACTTGAATCAAATTCTATAATATATAAATATATCTAATTACTTCAATTTGAAGTTGAAACAAAAGTTTTACTGTTAAAACAGGGCCATTGAATGTTATACGATTTTGAAAATGAATTTTGAACTTAAGGACTGCATTAATCAAAGGAATTTGTTATTTCTAGAAATTTAGTGATTACAAACAATTTTGAAAGTATATCTTTCTATTTATGCACTTCGTTATCAACTTCTTGTTTTATTAGGAATTGTTTCATATCAAATTATAATGTTCAAATCCTTCCAATATGTCTATTTTCAAACATGAGCTACATGAGATTCATTTTCGAATATTTTATGAATAAGTTTCACCACATGTTGAACCCGTTCACAGAATTCAAATTTGAATTATTTCTATCTGAGACTGGTCCGCAATAAAAGGAAGTAAAAGTAAAGTACACTAACCACGATTTTAACATTTGCCAGTACTCTCGAATCATTTCATCAAAATCAGAATCAAGGTGTTGCTGGGCGGCAGTAAAATTTATTTGTCATCTATCATTTTACTTGGTCACAGTCCAACATCTAAAAATCAACAACAAGAAAAATATAACAACTAAATTATTAGATTCGAAAAAAATTGCGCATTCGAATTTATTAAATAAAAAAATACTTGAATAATTTTGAAGGATACAAATAATTTCTACAAATAATTTCTACAAATAATTTCTATTAAAATTTTATTTTCACAAATAAAATCGTAGTTTTAGTTAATATTATTATGAAATAATATATATACGTTATTCGTTTTATACAGTACACATTTATTTTAAGAAAAACTTTCCTTTCTAAGTTATTTCAATTGTAAGCTTTCATTTTTCTGACAAATATTTACAATGTCTTAAAAACAAACACAAATCATTTATCGCTGCCAACAAAGATTTTTTAAAAATTCTTTTAATATTAATAAAATTACTTTAAATGATTATTAAATTTTTCATTTTATATTTCTTATTTTAACTTTAATAAAATTTAATAAAAATTATGATTTTCTGTAACTTTTATCTCATCACCTTGAAAAATTTTTATTTTAATTTAAATTAGATTTAAAAATTTTTAATTGTTGCTGTACCGACTCCAAAGGATGAGAAAATAAAATAATCATAAACAAAAATGAAATAAAGTATATCAACGCAGAAAATATATACACCTATCTTGGAGTAGGAGTAGAAAGTAAGAGAAAGAAAGAGTTAACGATGGGAAATATATTCCAATCTAAATTAAAATTGCAGCAAAAAATAGAAGATTAGAACATCTTTGGGCACTTAAAATCAATCTTCCGTCCACAAGCGGAAGATATTGTGAAAACTAATATTGACGACCTTAATATAGGTATAAGAACAATGATAAAAACAACAGTTGTACGAGATTTATCACCGAAAAGGACATAATGGTATATACACTCAAACTAGTAGGTAGACCAAAGTCATAAATAAACAAGCCACCTAAGTGGTCAACAAAATACTGAAGCTATTTAACAGTTGACAAATTCTAACCAAAGAGCTGACTGATGTAGCAAAAATAAGATCCGAATAATCAATAATGAATATTAAAAATGCATTAAAATGACTAGACCGAACCTATGAAAAAAAACCAAATATTCTAGAAGCTTCATGACTGAAAAAATTGGACATAGAGTGTGAAACACGATCAAAAGAATGTAAAGAGAATCTGAAACCTGACATTGTCGTAAGAGGAAAGAAATAGTTGCAATAATAGATATCAGATGGCCTTTTGACAATGAAGCAAGGCAAACAGCCAGAAATATAAACTGCGAAGAATATAGACAATTGGCCAAAGAAATCCAAAGAGAGACACACAATTACCTTTATTTTATGTAACATTGAAAATTTGGATAAAATAACAACGAGATACAAAGAAAACTTAAGTTTAAGTTTGGAGATTTTAGAGACACATAAAATTGAAAATATTGGTTCGTGCCATTAAAGGCTTTAAACATTAAACACCATAGATGATAACACGCCACCAAAGCAGTTACCTGGAAGAAATATGTCCCATGCCAATATCTCGAAGTAAGATAAGTAAAAAATTGTATCTAGCTAATAGGATCTCTTAATAACTGCTGGTCGGCCATCTATGTACCGTTTTTGCTTTGTTTTATCATTAACTGTTTACCTTTATTTTTGATTTACAAAATTTGAAACAAATACTTTTAATATTTGATTAATTGAGCCGTTTATTTAGAAAGTGAGAGCCAATTTGTATTATGAGATATTTAAACATGCGTTTCAATAAATTTTAAAATATTGTTATCCTTAAGGAGTCCATTTTTGTGTGTTTTGTAATTTTTGATAAAGTAAATTTGTTATTCAATAAATAGACAAATATTTAAAGGAAAATTGAGAATAACTGGGAATAAGGCAAGAATTCGCTATGCTGTATTAACACCAGTCGAATGATTTAATGTCAAGAGCTATCAGAACAATGAAAGGTTTACTTGTGACAACGATAAAATGGTATTGTGTTGAAAATCAGTGGCACAAACTACTGTCTCGATTTGTTTTCAGTACAAATGCAACTTATCAAAGTATTCACAATTTGAGATAGTATATGGACGGAAAATAACACTACATGCCAATTCCAAACTTCACGATCAGGTACGAGATGTTTCGGAAGAACTAAAAATGAATTTCAAGGACGCTGTTGAAAATATGATGAAGTTTGAGGACGACAAAAGGAATAAACGGAATTTTTAAGTGGGGGATGAGGAATTAGTACACCGAGAATCACATAGAAGAAACAAAAATGATATTTAATATGATGGTCCATATAAAATCCCTAGGTTTGTATCAGAGCATCAAGCAGAATTGCAGTGTTCAAATGGAAGAATTGAATGTTTAAAAAAATGGCATCAATCTTAAGAAAGAGAGATTTATGATATTGTATTAAAGCAATCAGTTAATGTACATTGCGTATACAATTTATGAGTGATTACTCAATGAACATTACTATTTAAAGAGTTGTATATCTATATGTTTTGTCAATAAATCTTTAGATGGAATCAGTACTAATACTTTAAAAAATTCCATGGCTTAGATTGAAAAACCTGTGTTTATATATGTACTGATAAGCAATAATTGTGACAATTACAGGCTCTGTCGCAATAATAAAGAATTTAGCACCAAACTACACCAATAGTTAGTTATTACATTCTTCACCGCCAAGCACTTGCAGTCTAGGCTGTGAAGATCATAAAATCTCGACCCTTGAAAACGTAACATTTTAAGAATCTTTATCAAGATATGGGTAGCATTCATAAAGCCTTACTGTTCCATACCGAAGTATGATGTCTGCATTGAGGGAAAGTACTTGTTTGACTATTCGAGCTCCGTGACGAATTGGTCAGTTGTTTCATGGAAAACAGGATGAGTTTAAAAGAAGGACTGGCAGATAAATTATGTTATATACTTCGCAAATATCTGTAAAAATAAATTATGTGAACTTTTCACTTGAAAGAAAACAAGTCACAGTGTTCATAGTCAATGATAAAAATCAACCTTTTTCTCGTGAGCTAAATAACTTCCAAATATTTAAAGACTTTTTAATTGAAATTAATAGTGGCATTAAAGAAACTAAATTATTTGTGTTGAATGATAACATTCATTAACATTTGGAAGATATGCTAAACTTGATCAAACAGTATATTCCAGATGAGCAAAATGAGAAACTCAAAAGTTATAGATGGATTAAAAACCCATAGTTCAAAAAAAGGCCAGGAGAATTCACAGTTAAGGATTATAAAGTCTTCATTGATATGACTTCAGATTGCTCACTACTGTCCATATTTGAAAGGTATTTTTGCCAGAATTTTGTTGGACTTTCAGAGATGATTTGCAGAATTATCATTAAAAGCTGTTAATATATTTCTTCTTTTCACTACGACTTACCCGTGGGATTCAGAATATTTGCTGTACTCTGCAACAAAATTAAAATACCATAACAGATTGGATGGAGAGGCTGGTATGAGGATCCAATTGTCCTCCATAAAGCCAGATATAAAGAACTATGTTAAAATAGAAAACATGCCCACTCGTCCCACTAAAAATGTTGGTTGTTTTATTGTAAATATTTTGTAACTTTATTTTATAAATAAGTAAGCTGTGTTGAAGTACAAATATTTTAATTCTTTCTTTTATTTATGAATTTATATACTTTTCGGGATTAGTTTTGTTTGATATTTTTATGTACAATACCAATTAATTCTTACTGAGACTCTCTCATTGTAGATATGCGAGAAGGGTTTGACAGTTCCATTTCATGCTTAAATGCCCTATTTCTACATATTGAAAATTTCCACTTTTGGTGAATGCCCTATGTTCATTTCCAGTGGAAACTTATTGAAATAAGGCAACACTTTTATGCTAGCCATTGTCGATTATCAATACACAATTAGTGAACCGCTGAGGTCTATGTAAGTTCTTATGCTTTTGGAGGGCTCCGCAGTGTTAATTGTTAAACAGAAAAGAGACATTAGATTAAAAACCTATTACGCATCAGAATGAAAGCTGATATGTGTGCCATATGCGTGTCACTTGATGGAATGCTAAATTTCTCGAATTATTGTTCGAGTTTGCCTGTATATGATTCTCTAGAATTTTGACATCTAGAGTGCGGTTTCGGAGTAGGTGTGATTGCTCATCATCTCCGTTCTTAAGTTCTTGATCATTGTTGACTGAGGTGAGCAGCATAAGGGATTTAAAAGTAATATGTATGTAAAGTGTTTGTATTGTCGTATTTGCAGTGGAAAACGTATCTGTAAAATGTTATGTAATATTGTAATAAATTATTAAATTTAAATTTTTTGTATTTTAATTAAGTTATTTTTTAATAGAATAAATTTTTTTTATATTAATTAATTATTTAGTTTATGATTTTTAATAATTTAATAATTTTTTGTTCGAAAATTCAATTTAAAATCCATATAGTTTTTTCGTTTAAATATATTCAATATTTGTTATAATTTTAATTATTTCTGTATTATCTCTTGGAAAGGCAGTGACGAAAATTTTGTTACATAGGGATAAAATTTTGCATATTCCCATAATGAAAACAAAATTAAACAAAATCCTGAAAAATGAACAAAATTTTAAATTATTATTTAAGACTTTAGATCTTTTATATTTTTATATGAAATTGATTTTTAAAATAATTTAATTTCATAAAATTTATTCAATAATTTATTTGTATTGCCCTGTTTTATTATTGAATGATAATATATGAATTTTATTTTTAATAATAAATTTTATGTTGACAAAATTGAAAATTAATATTTAACTAAGAAATTTTTTTTGTGTAAATAAAAACTATATTGACTTTTTGATAGGAATTGTCTATTTACATAATGATTATAATGATATTTAAATTTTTGAAAATTTTTATAAATTATTTATTTCCTAGATCTCATTAAAAGGCATTTCGGTCATGTCGTGATATCGTGTTCGACTGCAGTAATAACAGTGCAATTATTTTATGAAATTGAAAAGGAAAATTCATTGCTTTTTCAATTGAAGAATATTTCACAAAACGTTCAGCGTCGAATTATGAAGTCATTCTTACACTATAAAGCTGGATTCGCTGTGTCAGTTTTTAGCGGGGTATTATTTAACAAATTGGCTGGCGAAAATTCGGATAATTCTCCATGTGCTGCATCAAACTTATTCCTAATGATTACAAGCAATCTCATTTGTCAAGTAAACATTGTTGAAATATCTCTGATATTATTATCTACATGAATTCCAAATATTTATTATTTGAATCATTTAATAATTTGATCTTAAATTTAATCTTAAAATATATCAAACATTTTGCTTTTTTAATATAATAATTTCCTGGAGAAAATTAAACAATAAGAAACCAACACATCTGATGAATTACCAAATTAAGTTTCATTGCCTAGGCCCTAGGGCAAGCAATAAAGAAATCATTTAAAATCAACTCGATATGAGATAAACGAAGGAAAATAACAAAATAAGAGATTTGATACATTTGTTATTTCACTAATCTTTTTAATAAAAAATTATATTTTTAATTTTTGATCAATTCATTTTAGTTTTTTCATGCAGCTTACGATATATATTTGTTTTCGAAATATATCTTAATGCCGAAAATCTAAGTTGAATAGAAAATAGTAATCTATTGTCGAAAACTAAGCGAAGATAAATGAAATAAACAGTCTTTTTTCTGAAAAATTTTGAATGTTGATGTTATTTCGAATTATATAATATATCTTTTATAAAAAGTTTTTTTTTCATATTATTTTTTTTATTTGTTTACCTTTATTTTTATTGCTATTTTAGATTTGGTCTTTTTATGTCTAGGTACAGTCCTTTAGGTACAATACTTTTCCGATCTCTTTTTATATAATATTTCTCCTCTATTAATTATATTGCTTAAATTTTTATAAATACTTTTATAAAAAGTATTTTTTTCATATTATTCTTTTTATTTGTTTACATTTATTTATTTATTTTTATTTTTATGTCTAGGTACAGTTCTTTAGGTACAATACTTTTCCGATCTCTTTTTATACTCATAATAAATAATAAAAATCTAAACACATTTGGATTTTTCTAGTTATCTTGTCGACAGACGCTTGAACGCACAGTAATAATGAATTTTTGATAGTTCAAATGTCTGAGAAATGCAAATGTAAAAGGTTTTTTTGAGTTTCTATACCGTTGAGAAAAATTTATAATACGATTAATTATTGATTGCATTTTGCCTTCTTTCGTAATCTTTCTATTTATAAACTCTGGCCTGTTATCTTTAATTCCAAATGACACTGTTAAACACACTCAATAATTAAATAATTCAAAATTAAGAAATATTGTATTTTTTAACATTTGTAATTAGTAACCAAATATTGTTTATTTATAATTTAAAACAACATAATCAGAGCACTTCAAATCTCACACCCAGCTTTTAAAAATACATAGTTTATTCAATTTAGCTAAACAGTATTTTATTTTATTCGAGTGAGGAAATATCACTAGTCTGTCTTTTCTAGTTTGTTTTGTTTGGCTAGAATTTTGAAATATGCACATATATTTTTGTGAGAATAAATTATTTAGTTGTAGCTATATTTTTGTCACCATGTTTGAATATTTTATTAATTTATCTAATTAATTTATTCTTCACATATGGACGTGTTGAATCTATCGCGGGTTATCTGTGAATGGTGCTTGACATCTGCATACAATGTATGGCATACATCGTGCTATTCATGTCACTGTAGTTACTTTTATTTCTAGAATGATTTAAACAAGAATATATTGAATTCAAAATTTAAACATTAAAATCCCTTTAAACCTTTAGAAGTAAAACTTTCTTTTCAATCAATATTTATAATTGTGGATAGGCCAATCGTATATTTCAAAAAGACCCATTAATTAAAATTCATTTTTTTAAATATAATAATTTTATAATTCAATTGAAAATTGTACAAATGCAAAGTCAGCGTTTAAAATTTAATTCTTCAAAAAATCTGCCAGTTGCTGAATATTTAAACAACTTTTATTTTGACAAGTTTGGGTATTTTTTTAAACATTTCTTGAAACATATATAAAATTGCATTACCAGATTAAATTACCTACATAGTTTTTAATTTTTAATTTCTTTATTAATTGATTTAATATTTGTTTTCGTCTAAAACAAATCAAAAGAATTTCTTTGTAATTAATCGCATCACACGCTTTATTTGTACAAAACCATTGTTTGTTAAACTATTTAACGTGTCCAATAACTTGAGATTGAGCCATGATTGAATTGGAAACATTGGATAATTGTTCAACACTTTGGCTAATAAACATTTGAGCTGTGTTGATCTTTTTAAGAGCTCGATTAAATAGAATACCATATTCATAAGTTAGCAAGTTTATCTTTTTATCACTAATGTCATAAATGGTCTCAGATAATTTACGAATATCTTTAAATTTTTGGGGAAATTTCATAAACATATCTTAGAGTTCCTCTTCTGTCATTTCATGATTTACAGAAATTAAATCGTTGATTTCCAATCGTTTTGTTCCATTAATAATTTGGAACGATCTTGTTGAGCCACGATCACATGGACAAATTTCACTGCTGAAAAGACATATCTTCGCGCAACAGATACAAAACGCATGTCTACAACTTTCAAATATTACCTTCGCTATATTGCTCATTGAATTACGACATATCAAACATTCATTATCTTCCATATTTCATTTCAGAATACAAAAAATCCAATCGAGTCCAATTCAATTCATTTAAACAAACAAAAACTTAGAATTCCATTAATCACTAGAATTAAATTCAATTCCACCAAAATTAAAAATCAATTCCATAATCCATTCAAATGATTTAGTAAAACAATTTCTAGAATTACAATCAATTCTAAATCAAATTAATAAAAAATTACAAATTAAAAAAATAGAAACCTCTTGCTCGCGTCTGTGTGCGCACATCCATATTACCATAATTCTGCACACAGACGCGAGAGCATTCAACAAACAAACTCCCAGTCAGAGGTAAATGTCCTTCCCCCCTCTGACTGGTCGAAACAATATTAATAATCCTTATATCTCCCTTATTTAAAAGGCTTTAACCATTCAACAAATGTTTTCCTTTCTGATTTTCTAGTTCATATTTTCTTTCGTGCAATTTTTGAATTATTTTGAAAGGACCCATATATCTATCTTCATTTTTTGTTCTCCCTTCTAATTTTATCAAGATTTGGTCATTTATTCTAAATTCTCTATTTATTCTATTTTCCTGTTTGTATTTCCTTTTTATGTGTTTACCAGAACCTTATTTCTTATTTCATTAGCAACGGTATCTTCCCATCGATGTCTAATATTATGACCAAAAATAATAATAGTGTATTATACTAACAGGATGTTTCATTGATAGCCACAATAACTCAACACACTTTCGGCATGCCAACCACTTGGATTCTGTTCACCAAACTCACTTTCCTAAATAAACGTTTTTCTTCCGGAGTTAAACCCCAACATCTAATATCTTTATTACTAACAGAGCTTTTACAGTCATTAGAAAGCAAAATAGTAGAGATATTTGAACCCTGTCATTAGGCAATTTACTTCCTTCATTATTTTTAAAGACAACATTTAAAGACAATATTTAAATAAGATACACCCGGGTACTTTCTCAGGTGTAATATTGCGTAGCATTGTCTGAATGATTTTATCGAATATATACGCATGGGTGATGTCATAATGTAGTTGAGGAATCGATGAATTGCTATGACAAAATTAATACAAAGAGTACTCTTAAAAAGTACCACTTAAGGAGTACTAACATTATAATTACTTCTTTAGACTTCGTGATTCGGTTTTATTTGTAATAATGCCAGAGGCGTAACTGGGTTTTCGACGCCCTTGGCTAATTTATTTTTTGCGGCCTTGACAAATTGATAAATTTCAGCTTTGCGACTTTTTCAATTTTTAGAAAAAAATAATTGAATTTCTTTTATTTTATTTATGATAATAATTACGTAGTCTGACAGTGACAGTCATACAACGTGGATATCAAAAATGCAAAAAAACATGAACGATACTAATTTACAGTTTATTATTTACTAAATAATACTAAATAAATTAGCGGCTAAAACTGAATATTGTTGCGTTAATACATTAATTAATAATTATTAATAATAATTATTAGCTTTTTTGTCATCGAGGATAAAAGTGAAATATCTATTTAAATAAAAATTTAAAAATTAGAGATTTAGCGGCGCCTTTGGCAACTGCGACAAGGCCAAGCCCTTGTTATGCCACTGAATAATACTATTAGAAACTTCAGCTTTTTATTATAATAATAAATAATTGTTATTGTTATAATGAAAATTGTGCTTCTTAATTTTTATATTTTCAAACTTAATCTTAGTTTTTTATATTTATAAATAATTATGTGTTTCGTGAATTTTAGAAATTTTTATTTTAATCACATTTGTAATCAAACGTTTCGCAAGTAATAAATAAAAGAAAATCTAATCAAATTTTATTCCGTGGACATCCTGACTGCTAATCTGACATTTTTATATTTAGATAAATAGACAAATTAAATTAATTTTCATAGATTTCTTTAAAAATTCAACTTGCTCGATTATAAATTCCAAACGCTTATTTAAAAAATTATTTTGAAAATGTTCTGCTTTAGAAATGAATGATCCAAATGTGGATAGTAAGTTATGTTCAAATTTACTTCCACTAGTTTCTGGGTGTGGTTAAGGAAAATTAGGTAGTTGGAAAATGTAAACATAAAACATAGCGAGGGCGATATAATAGAGGAAATTAGTCGTAAAATCTAAATTTGCCCTCCATTTTGATGAATAGAGTCAAGAAAAGGTTTGTTAATAGATTATGACGCCGCCTTATTAAAAATATTTTTAATGTAAAAGGTTCTAGAAGACATGAATACAAAATAAAAACCTTTCAACAGAATAACACCATACTTCCACACAATATTTTAACAATATATTAAATAACGAGGCGTTTTAAAATACAGAGATATTGGACATGTAGATATCAAGAACAGAATACCAAATGTGATATGCTCTCAGGGTTTCAAAAATGACCATTTTAAATATAAATGCTAGGATATTAGAAGGAATTCAGTTAAGATAGAAAACTTATACGAATTAAAAAATAACGATTTAGAGTTTCTGTGCATTACATTTTTTTTACCTTTACGCCTGAATTGAAATATTAAAAGCAATATATATACATATCCATGCACAAACAAATTATTTTATGTATTTTGTTTTTAAAATCTCCTCAACTGGAGTTAAAATTTGATTTTGGAATGCTTAATTTTTTAAAAGAAACTTTAAGTAAAGGAACCGAAATCGACAAATATTAGAACGATTCCGAGATTCCTAACCGAATTAACCAGAATCAGAAACTCTACCATAAACCTCTGACTTTCATGAAAATACAAAACCTCCAATTAAACTCAACTATTTAAGCCGATTAAATAACAATTTCAAATGTAGAAATGTAGAAAGTTTTCTTATTCCATTATTTTCTACATAGAGGGATGAAAAGTAGCTGGTGAAAATTGATTTGTGAAATTAACCCTTTCAGGGTTTTTGCAAAAATTTAAATTTCATTTAAAATAAATTTTATCTGTTTTAAAATCAAAAATTATTTCCAAAATATGAGGGCTAAATATTAAAATTAATTAGAAATTATAGGCTTAAATTTAATTTTAAATATCCGAAAAATATTGTCAAATAAATTGCTAATTTTAAAGTTTTTAATTATTTTCCACCCAAATTTGTGTGTAAAACCGTGAAAGGGTTAAGGTTAGTTAAAACTTATGTAAAGATATGGAATCAGGTCATAGAACCTTATTATTATATCCTGCTTACATGAGATAAAATCTAAACATTGTATTTGAATTAAATTTGCTTTCTTTTATATCGACTAGATAAGTATTTAAAACGAATTTCGAAAATTTCTAAAATCCAAAGGATGTATTATCCTGACCTTTATAGAACTCGGATTTCTTTTTAGTAAACTTTCAATAAATGACAAATGAACAGAGCAAAGTTTTAAAGTACATCTTTTAGTTTATTTTGGATTTTTTTTAAATGCTTATCTTGAAAATTTGAGTAAAGCAAACGACGGAATGTTTCATTTTTCACTATATCTTTGTCAAGCAGATTTTGCAACTTACAGAATAATTATATCAAAAATCTGACACATTTCAGATTAAATGTCATTCAATTTTTGACGATTTTATTATGTTTACATATATTTTATAATAGTTGAATATTTTGTAAATATATGTATTTTTCGGGATTTGTAACAAAACCTCTTATCTGTCCATTGGACACTTGTCTGTCGGATGTGTTACAAAAATAATTTCGGCCGATTGATGGTTAAAACAGACAATTTGCTTTTATAATATTTCACTGAATAAATTTAAAAAATAAAAATCAATAAATTTATTTTATTTTAAATTTAGCACTTTTATTGTTTAAATCCAGATTTAAATTTATTATTAATTAAATAAACTGATATTGAATATATTTACTATCAAATTTTCATTTTTTAAGCTATAGTGCATTCAGGCTGAATGTTATTTTAAATTATATTTTGGTAACACTTTATGTCTCTTTTATAATTAGTTGCTATAGAAATAAGCATGTTTAAAAATAGAATTTTTTTTACTTTTGTAGATATATGAGTTTCATATAAAATCTATTGTTGCTAACTTAGATATGCTAGGAGCAATTATTATAATATTCAAATATAGACAAGATCTTTTTATAGAATTAATAAGTTTTATTTCCTTTTAATAAGCTAAATTAATAAAATTAATAATTTTGATAAGTTTGAAATTTTTGTTTAAATTTATTTTATAAATATTTGTATTGCAAAAAAAGATTTCAAAATATTTTTTTCTGAAATAAAATATTAGTAATGATTTTAAAATAATTAGAATGAAAATATTTATTTTCTAAAATAAAAATAAGTTAATTTATTCTTTGGATGTTAGGCAGCTTTAAAAGAATAAGATGTAATAATTTTATTCTTAAAGTCGTTATTTTGAAAAAGGTATTTAAAAAAACAATTTACTTTTATTGAGTAATTTGTAGTAACTAATTTTAATATGAAAAAAATCTGTCGTTTAACGAATTATTTCATATAAACAAATTCTATTAACTGTTCAACAACTTTATAGAATTTACATTTTTAATTATTTTATGAAATAATAAAGTGATAATTTAAGCCTTTTGCTGCAAATAATGTTTTAATGAAAAGGCTTAAATTATCACTTTATTGTTTTAAATAATAAATGCTGCTACCAAGAAATCATCACTTTATATTTTATGAAATATTACTCCAAATATTTTCAGTTTGATTTTATTAATAGTAAAATTAAATTTATCATATATTAATTATATATTGTATATAGGACTTGGAATACCGGTATTTCAGTATTTTCCCCTAGCAATATCGGATTTCCGGTATTATACCAGTGTCATATATTATATAACGAATTTTAAAATTGTAGTTATTTCTAAGGCTATTGTAGGTATATTGCATAACGAAATATAAAGTGAATAAAAGGCTAATTCATTTTGTTTTATATAAAATTATTTAAAATTTACAAATAGATTCAATTTAATAAAATCAAAAACAATAATTTCACTAATAACGGTACGTAATTTAGAAAATAAAATATAAGGATATTTATTTGTAAAATACAAAAAGCATTTGAATGCGAGTTAAAATAACATCGCATAAAGCATAGTAAATTTGGTCAGACGGAGAAAATGTTCTTTCTGCTTTGACGCTATTTGGCGGTATAATATGTAAAAATTTGTATACTTTGTTAAAATTTTCACACAGATCACCTTCTTTTCTTATAGTTTTGGCCAAATCTGTAGTTTTTTTGTAATCTTTGAGTTGTCTACTGCCTTGTCATCACATTTGCTATTATAGTATGCCCCTATCATAATTTCGTTTGTTATACAGAATTTCAAACTCTGCTAGTTGCATTCGATGTAAAGTTGATGATGACTTTGAATTAATCGTCCTACTTTTTGCATTGCACTAGTTCCATCTGTTGTAATGCTCACAATATCTTTATTTAGAGTTTAACCAAACGTTTTAAGTCGTTCTTCAAGGTGTTTTATACATTTTTCAGCTGTCAAAGATCGTTGAACTCGGATTAACCCTAAGTTCCAAAACTTATTGTGAATATGAAATTTGACAATATAATGTCGGTGTTTTCATCGATGTTTCATCGAACGTAAGGCTAAATTTACCTTGTAGATTACACAATTCTAATTTTATTATTACATTGCCATAAATATACTCACCGTATTTCAAAACAATCGTGCGTATGGTGTTGGATGATTTTGGAACATTGAAATTTCGGATGGCTAATAATTTCTTTAATTCTACTTATGTGACAAAAATGATAGTTTATCAACTGCTGTCATTTTTGATAATACGACCGAAAGTTCGTCTTTGGGTTTGAGATAAGTGATTATTGTGTTTGATTCAGATTTTGCAACAAGTGATGATGAATTAGATGTTGATGGAAGTTCATATATATATTATACCATGAGACGTTCTAATGTGAGTATGAAAACCAGTCATTGATCCCCCTTTGATTTAATTATCTTCTCATGTGTTTTCGGATTTTTTGCGCAAGAAATATTTCCAAACAGTAATTTTATTTAAATCTAAACTACCATTTTTATATTTTGAAAATTCCATCTACGGGGGCTTTAAGAATGAAAAATAAAATCAAGTACAACAAAACTTACATTAGATTAACATACACTCATTTACTTACAATTATGAACGATATCAAATTACAAAACTTTATTTTTCATATACGTTTAATATAAG